>JAOTQR010078983.1:0-42798 GCA_025774065.1 Solanum ossicruentum
GAACAAGAAGGGATATATATAACCTTTCAACTTTTGGAAATTGCATCATAAGGGCTCCTAGTTAGCCCATTGACCAACTAGATCCCAAACTTACCTATTTTAATCCAATTAAGGACTTCCGACTTCAACTAAATTTTTACCCGCAAAATTCACTTGGTTCCATACTCACGCACCATAAGTTATTTAACTTTAAAATGTACTCGATCACAACAATTTTTTTCCGAAAGAGCAATTAACCTCCATTTAGTTAATTACGGGGTCTAACAATAATATGTAAATATGATAAAATTAACATATATAAGACGAATAATGATAACATAAGATATAAAGACATGACTAATACTACTACCCTACTATATCCCAATGCCAGACATCAACCTAATCCTACAAACTTGTTAGCCTGCTACTCTAATTTGCGACCTTCACTCCTTTCTATCTAAGGACATGACCTCGGTGAGATCAAGTTTCGTCATATCATGTCTGATCACCTCCCCCAATACTTCTTCAGTATACCTCTATTCCTTCGTGTAACCCCTCAATCCAACCTCTCGCACCTCTTGACAGGAGCATCGGTACTTCTTTTCTGCATATGTACTAACCATCGCAGTCTCGCTTCCCTCATCTTTTCAGCCACAGGGGCCACCACTAACTTCTCCCAGATGGTCTCATTCCTAATATTATCACTCTTGGTATGTCGACACATCCATCTCAACATCCTCATCTCTGTGACCTATATCTTCTGAACTTGTGAGTTTTTGATCGGCCAATATTCTACCCCATACAACAAAGATGGGCTAACCAACATTCTATAAAACTTGCCTTTAAGTTTAGGTGGTATCTTCTTATCACACAGTATTCTAGAGGCAAGCCTCCATTTCATTCATGCTACCCAAATACGATTTGTGACATCATCAACAATATCGCCACTACTCTGAATGATGGACCCAAGATATTTAAAGTTATCTCTCTTGGGAATTGGTTCAGTAGAAAGCCTCACATCAATGTATGCTTCGTCCCTTGTAAAACTGAATTTGCACTCCAAGTATTCTATTTTGGTCATACTTAGTTTGAACCCTTTGGGTTCGAAAGCCTGTCACCAAACTTACAATCTATCATTAACTTTATCCCAGTCTCATCAATCAATATTATGTCATCCATAAATAGCATACACCATGGAACCTCTTCTTGAATAGACCATAATGGCAGCTCATCCATCACCAAGGAAAATAGAAAAAGGCTCAACACAGATCCTCGATGAAGTCTCATCTTAATGGGAAAATACTTTGAGTCTCCTTCCACCATTCTTACCGAGTTTTGGATCTTTCGTACATTTCCTTTATCATCTTAATATACACTATTGGAACACCTTTCACCTCTAGACACCTCCGTTGGACATCCTTCAGAACTTTGTCATAGGCCTTCTCGGGATCAATGAACTCCATATGAAGGTCCTTCTTTCTTTCCCTATATTTCTCCATTAATCTTAGAACAAGATGAATTACTTCAATAGTGGACCACCCCGGCATGAATCCAAATTGATTCTCTGAATGGACACTCCTTTTCTCACCCTCATCTCCAGAACCCTCTCCTTGACCTTCATAGTGTGGCTTAACAATTTGATACCCCTAAAATTATTACAGTTTTGAATATCACCCTTGTTCTTGTACAATGGAACTATTGTAATCCTCTATTTATCGAGCATCTTGTCATTCTTCATAATAGTATTAAAGAATCTAGTCAACCACTCTATACCATCCCTGACCATGTTCTTCCAAAAATCTACAGAAATCTCATCGGGTTCGATCGCCTTCCCTCTTTTAATCCTACTAATAGCACGTCTAACCTCCTCAACTGTGGACCACCTGCAATAACCAAATTCTCAATGACTATCGGAATGTGCCAACTCACCCAGCTCAATATCTCTATCTCCTTTTTGGTTTAACAGTCTATGAAAGTAAGCTTGCCACCTTAATGTAATGGATGTCTCATCCATCAACACCTCACCCTCCTCATCCTTGATGCACTTCACTTGGTCCAAGTCGCAAGTTTTCCTTTCTCTTTCTTTGGCGAGCCTATACAATCTCTTGTCCCCACCTTTATCACTTAGCCCCACATATAAGTGCTCAAACATTGTTGTCTTAGCACTCATCACTGTTATCTTCACTTCTCTCTTTGTCATCTTATAGATCTCCTTAAGCCTTCACTTTTCATCGTCATCCCTACACTCCAACCACTTTGTATAAGCAGTCTTCTTAGCTTTTACTTTGCCTTGAACTTCATCATTCCACCACCAATCACCCTGATGCCCACCAAAGGTCCCTCTTGAAACCCCTAGTACCTCGATAGCTAATTTTCTAATGCAACCAGCAGTAGTATCCCACATATTATTCACATCTCCGCTGTTACTTCAAGCCTCTATGCTACTCAACTTTCCTTCTATCTCTCGAGAAAGGGTAGGAGTTAGGCATCCCCATGGCCAATAATGATGCTGGCAACCAAAACTGCATGATCTGGTGTCAAAGTATTATTAGCATAAGTCGGTCTGATCCGCGATTGTACTACAACCCACCAAAACTTGCCGATGAAGCAAAGGGATGCCTTCACTATAGCCATCGATGATGTAGAAACTCACTCAGGGTCCTAACCTAGCTTTGCAATATGGTTGGTGACCCATCTCATAAGTGCTTCCTTTCGGGCCGAATCTCTCATCAAAACTTTGTCCTTGGTCTACTTAATCCATGGTCGTACTCAGCTGTGGTCTTTGTGGCTTGATGATTGAGACCAAAAAAGAAAATGTCGGATGGTGGTCTCAGATAAGTCGAGTGAAACTCCTCTCACTATCGTGCGTGTAAGATAAGGCTGAGAAAGGTGTCTGTAATACCCCACAAGTTATAAGATTAGATAAAGGCAAAAAAATTCATTTTTGAGAGAAATGGTGCAAGTATTTGGGCTCCATAAGGATGAAACAAGGTTGGACATGGTCTTTCCAAGGTATATTTGATTAGGGCTAGTCCTTTAACCTCCCAAATCAGTTCTAATCTTTTCATGTCACCTCATGTCACTCCACAATATTTGGCTTCTTATTCATTCACTCAAAACGCTTCCTGAAACCTCTTTTCAAGCTCTAATCGGAGGATCTCCATAGAACTCTCAAGCCCTACATAAATTCACCTTTAAGCCTTTAATCCAATCTTATGTATGTGGTTTTATGTACTTTATAGATCTCTGACATCAAGCTAAGTTGAAAGGAATTCCATTGGCTTAGTTTTTCGCATGAACCGATTCAAGGGTATACTTTTAATAGTCATATCTCCTTATACAAAAATAATTGGGTGGCCTACGAACTGCCAAATTGAAGCTGATTGAATTATCTTTCCAACACATCTAGTTTCACCTAATTCTGAGTTCGTATGAAAAAAGTTATGTTCATTTTTGTAAAACTCGTCCATGTAGGGGTCTATGCGAATTTTTAATTTTTGTGTCATTAATGGTCCTTACGTAATTTTGGGTTATTCTAAGGTTCTTTTATGACCTTTTCACCTATCTTAGCCCACTAAATCAGCTTACACTCTTTCATTACAATTTATCCTCATTAGACAACGCTCATGCTCTAGAATTCAATTCCTAATGTTCTCTCTTCAAGTCTAATATTGAAGATTCAATTCAAGGAATACAAGATGGCATCAACCCAATTCAAATCCATCTTAATTCTTCTAATTTCAACAAGGTATGTGGGATTAGTTCATGATTTCATTCCAATCATGAAGACCCAAAACTCTAATTTTTAATTTCATGAATTTCTAAGTCTATTTTGCAAATGAGTCTTTTAAATTAGTTTTAATTTGTTGAAATTGAGTTACGGGATGAACTTATTTATTGATTTTATGATGATTTTGATCTGATTATTATGATTTACATGAGTTTTATGAAGAATTAAATATGCATGTCTCTTTAATTTATGAATCAATTCATGGGTACTTTCAAGTATACTTTAATTGTTTATTTCTTCATGGATTTACTATGATTATTATGTTGTTTTAATTATGAATTCCTCATAACATGCTTTTTCTTCATTTCTAATGGCATATGCATGCATAAACAAGTATTTTTATGAGATTTATGATGTGGATGATGACCCAATTATGATTATAACTATGTTTTCAAAAGTAATATGGCTATGACAAGAATGTGATCACATAATATCTATGATATGACTCTTTGAACAATTAGTAGTAGTAGTAGTAATAGTAGTAGCAGCAGCAGCAGCATGTATCCAAGTATGCATGATCCTATTTCTAGCATGTATATGCATATGTATTCCCATCAGAGAATGACTTAGCACCGAGAGTACCTTGAGATTGAGGCTCATTCCTTTAGTTGAGGCATGACCCATTAGATGTGAATCTCATTGTCCTATAACTATGTGCCACTGTAGGTTAAAGGATCACCCGTTAAATGAGGTTGAATCCTTAGAAGGGTAACCCGTTAGGTGATGTTGACTCCTTAGAGGGATCACCCGTAAAATGAGGCTTGATTCCCTAGATGGACCACCCGTTACTAGAGGCTTGGTCAATTATGTAGCTCTAGTGGATCCACTTAGGCATTATGGATGTTCACCTTAGAAAGTGACTCCTCTTTTCCTCTATTGTAGGGGTGACATCAGGATTCTATGTAATAACTCGCATGGTATTACATGTCGGTTAAGGTCCCATCCCCGCTATGTTTATATGTTATGGCATTGATGCATCATGAACTTAAGGGATATTGTTATGACATTCTTTCTTATATAGTTCTTTATATATATATATATATATATGTGTGTGTGTGTGTGTGTGTGTGTGTGTGTGTGTGTGTGTGCGCGCGTGTGTGTGTGGGTGTGTGTGTGTGTGCGTGCGTGTGCGCGCGCGCGCACCCTTATCATCTAAGATTGAAATGTAGATTACCATATAATCTAACCATGTAGGGACTGGAGACTACCTTCATCCATCTCTTGACATTTAGCTTAGATTGTAATAGTTGTTTGTGGTGAGTCCTATAATCCAAGGGCAAGCCACATTCTATCTGCTTATTATGCTACCTTTTATTATGTTTTTACTTTGAGGATGAGTTCGAGACATGTCTTGACCCCATCTTATTCTATGACTTAGGGGTATTGTTGGACAACATGTAAACTCTATGCACGAAATTGTATTATGTTAATGCACTTGCTATTGGAGGTTATGATGATGGATATCTCTTTGATGTTGATGATATGTTAATGATGAGATGGGAAAATATGGAAAGTCTTAAGACCCTTCTATCCCCATAGCGTGAGTCATACTTATCTAACCCTTAGTTCTTATGTGCTATGTGCTATGTGAATCCATGCAAATCCCTATCCCTATGATATCCCCATAGCGTGAGTCATACTTAGCCATCTCTTAGAATTATGTGTTTTTGCCTTATTATGTAATTCTGAATCAATGATATGTATGTGAATGCTATGAGGCTTGTTTGGAGACTCTTGGGTTCCTATTCTTTATGTCACTCTTAGGCCCTAGGTCCGGGTTGTGATAGTATCTCCCCCCTTAGGGGTTGACTCCATAATGGTTGCGCCATAGGAAACATAGAACTTTCGAACTATCACTAGGAAGCACTTCCTCGACAGAACTACCAACTACTCCAAGTTATAACGGGCTATGGTATCCTGGATTTCAGAGACACTATCAACCCCAGAAGTGATAATCTGGGCCTCCTCAAATCTAGTACGAGCTTGTTGGCCTCATTCGTCATGCTGGAGGTCGTCCATGTAGATCTGGTGCATGCTCTGCATACGCTATCAGCTAGTTAATGTATCTGGGGGTGAAGGTGGTGCTGAAGTAGTCTCAGACTCAGACTCCTCTCTAGATCAGGACTCGGATCCCTCTCTGGAGGAAGGCATCTAGATGGAGCTACTATCCCTATACTCCGTTGTTAGACTAGCGAGGCGAACCACTATCTAAGATGGCACTGTATGTCTGGTAGCCTTCCATTTGTGTGGTCACTTGGCACCCATATATAGCTGGACATCGATATCCTCTATAGACCCATTGGCCTCAATAGCAGTCGGGTTGTCCAAAGACTCATCTCATAATCGGGTCTACAGGGCCCAAATCTCATTCCTTCTAGACTTTAGAGCCATTGTACCTGAAATCCATACGATTAACACACAAATTAGTCCCACTAATACATGCAAGGAAAGCAAAATGTTACAGGAATGAATGGCAGAAGCACCTACGAAGGCTTGTCTGCGAGCCGTAGGAAAGACTATAGGTCATAAAAGGCCTTCGTAAGTGGAAGGGTACAGTAATTTAGGTTCCTTGAAAAACCAAGTATGACTCGTAGAACTAACTACAAGCCGCAGACTAAGTCATAGGTGTAATTCCAGAATCACCATTTGCAGGCATGGAATCTACAAAATCAAGTTACGAGTTATAGTCTAAACTATGACCCATAAATAGTTTCGTCTGATGAAATCAAAGAAATCCCCAAGTTGTTGGACTTACTTACGAGGGGTAACTACTGTCCATGGATTAATCCACACTCATAAAAGACCCTTGTGCTATAAAAATATAGTGGCTTGATTTTTCTAAGTCCACCAAATAGATTCCATTACCCAATATGCAATCAACAATAAGGCATGCCAATTATAATCAACATAGAAGTAAGAATTCACACATTTCCACTAAGTTACCCAACATCCCACACATGTAAATTATAAAACTACCCCATTAATTATCAATTCCACATTCACACAACATTCTAACCACCATTGATAACTAGTGTTCATGTATCATTCACACACACATAATCACATGCCAATTTTCAATTAAATAGTTCCATTTGCTTCCGATGACAAGTGACTATGTGATTCCAAACAACACTATACAAGCACTTCGGGGCCAATTACATTAGTTTTACTTCCGATATATGCATGGTTCAATTTCAAAGGCAACTAAGCGATTAGTTATAAATATGTGACATATTTCATGAATAGGCAACACCAATTATTAACTCATAAACTTTGGAATACCATCCTTAACAATCCTTCAGGCTATTGACATGAATTTTAGTAAATAGATAAATTAAAGTTAAGCACATACCAAAATTTAATCAAGAAGTCAAAAAAAATTGCAAGGGGTAACCTAAAAGAATGGAACCTTAGGTGGCCGGAGAGTAGTTGGAAGTTGGCAAAAAAATATGGAAGAGTCTGGAACGATGGTCGGAGACTTGGGGAAGAAAGAGAGGTTTGGGTATTTTAGGAAATTATAGCCAAAATAAAGGGTAAATAATTTTACCCCTCGTTTAAATCATTGATCGGGTCAGGTTAAACTAAGATATAGGTCCCATGAAAGCCCAACTATGGGCTGTAAGAGATTCTACATCCCGTAGGTCATGGTCCCATAGTTTACCTGAACCTAGTTAGGGAGATTGGCATCACAGATCCATCTACGAGTCGTACGTAGACATATGCCCATAGGTTGGATGGTAGAAGCCCCAAACACTTAGCACATTTTACAAATATTACCAGGGGTCCACGAGCTCCATTCACGACCTGTAGTTTTATTTATGGCCATAAAGTTGGCTCGTGGACTGGAGTGAACAAAACTTTGCTTACTAGAAGTGTTCTACAAGTCAGTGTACGAGTTGTTGTATAAACTACGACTTGTAGAACTGGTCATATAATCAACTTCTCTCACTTCTTAGCATGTCTTTATTGACTTAGCCTTGTTCCAGCATATCTATCATAGAATAACCTATTACAATATAATCCACTAGTCCTTGAGTTCAAAATCACAACCAAAAACAAGAAAATTATACCACTTACAAGTCTAGAACTCTAAAAATAAAACAAAAATACAAATGTTACATCAGATATCTTTTGGGTTGCCTCCCAAGTAGATCCTGATTTATTATCGCGACACAACTTAGATAACTTGGATACTTAGGCTTCACCAAGTGCCTAAATTTCCATTTTTTGATCATCGGGCCTCTTCATAGACTGACAGATATTGAAGATAACTTCTTCATCATTCAACTGAAACTTGAGTTGGCCTAATTCTATATCCACCACAGCTTTCCCAGTGGTTAGGAAGGGGCTTCCGAGGATGATTAGGACTTTGATGTCAACTTCATAAATCGGGATCACAAAGTCTGCGGGAAATATGAATTTTTTCACTTTGATGAAAATATTATTGAATATCCCTACAGGCCTCTTCACCATCCTATCAGCCGTTAACAACCTTATATTTGTTGGAGTAGGGTATCCAAAGCCTAACTTCTTTAATACTTTAAGACGCATCAAATTGATGCTGACGCTTAGGTCATAAAAAATGCCTTTGCAAATTCAACATCTCAAATGGTGCAGGGTATGGTGAATACTCTAGGATCTTCTCTCCTTTGTACCAAGGATCTTGTTTGTATCACACTGCAATGCTAAAGCTCTTGAGAGAGCTCTTGGCACATAGTCCTCTTTTTTGCCACCAAAGTCCTACATGAATGTTGCATATTGGGGCATATTCTCTAATGCCTTAATGAGAGGGATATGGATGGAAAGTTGCTTCAATACAGAGATGAAGTGTTGAAACTCATCTTCCTCCTCATTTTTTTAGTCTCTGAGAGAAAGGAGGGGGAGGTCTAGGTATGGGTTTTAATTTCTTTGCCATCACTGCCTTATCACTCCCACCATCTTTGGCGCTAGCATCTCCGGTCTCTGCATCCTTGCTATCAACCATCTCTTCATGAACTAGCATCAGTGGTTCAATGGTCTACTTGCCACCACATGTCATCACTGCCACGCATTGCTCCTTATTCTTTAAATTCTGCACTATATTGCTGGGCAATGTGCCTTTCTGATGTTAGTTCAATTTAGTTTACATTTGACTAAATTGTTGCTCTAGCTGCTTGATAGCAACAAAATGAGACTTAATTTTCTGATTAATACTAGAGATGTCAGATTTCATCTCTTTTAGGGTCTCATCCTGAGCGCCAGCCTTCTTCAACAGTTGGTTGAACATCCCCACAATTCTCGAGCGACCAACATTAGAGTCACGATTGTGCCATGGCACATACCAACCATTTGTATAACCATCTTTGTGTCCCTAATTAACATCTCTGTCCAGGCCCCTGTTCTCTAAAAGCGCCATCTCTATTAGGTTCCGACATTGGTTTTCTTCACCTTGGTGCCAGTAGTCTTGGTTGGACCCTTGGGCATTGGTCTAAAAAACCCCATCTGATAGGTGAAAAAGCAAATGTCCTCCTCATAATAGGGCTTCTCATACATGGATGATCGTGGAGGTTGATGATTGAATGCACTCATACTCTCTTGACTTTGCTTCATCAACAACCCCATATTAGTGCTAATCTGATCCAGCTCTTGCATCATCTCCTCATTAATTTTTTTCTTGCTCAGAATTAGTACTAACTGGGAAAGAGCTCTTAGTCGTTGACTTGTCTCTTGTACTCCATGCACGGTTCACCTTGACCACTTTCTCTAACCACTCAGTTATAACTGGAAATGGACAATCTAAAAAGGAGTCTCCCATGATAGTGTCAGCGACAACTTGGCTATTTTCATCTAAGGCTCGGTAGAAGATTTCTACCAAGGTGTCATTAGTGATCTTCTGGTCAGGGATACTCCTCAAGCACTTTATAAACCTCTCCAACATAGTGATGTTTGAATTTACTAGGCAACTGCTCAAAGTTGTTGATCTGATCCTTCAACTTCAGCTTCTTCGACCTAGGGAAAAACTTCTTTAAAAGGCCTTTTGTATTTCTGCCCACCTTGTAATTGAACTTCGTGTGTTCTTGAATAACCATAGTATCGCTTCACCCATTAGACACAATAGGAAGACACGAAGCCTAACAACATCCATGGACAGATTCTGACTTCCCATTATATTCTTGTAGATGAAGGTAAAACTGTGTAAATGGTTATACAGATCCTCTGATGAGAAGATCATGAACAACCCTCTATTTTGGAGCATTTAAAGTAACCCAATTGAAATAACAAATTATGTGTCATCCGGTAATAGAGGTCACACAATGGATCCGATGACATCCATCGCCATAAGGTCAAGCCTATTTTTATTCCTTGTGTTAGCCGCGACTTCAAGATCCTGTGGTGGTGATTCACATCCTCAAGTGGTGGTGGGTTATTATTATTATTATTTTCCTTCAGTATTGTATTCACGATATCATTTGCGCCATTGTTCGCATTGTTCTGGGCTATTCTTCTCAATGTCTTGTAGATTTTAGGGTCAAACAAAGTCAAGGGATTGCCTTGAATACAAGTGTCGTGCATACACTGCACCTGTACGCTGAAACAAAACAAAAAAAACAAGAAATGTAAAATGAGGAAAACATGGATTAATTCCTAAATTATTCAAATCAAACCAGTTTAAAAGTTGTATTCCCCAACAACAATGCCAAAATTTTGATGTCACCCAAACTATACCTCAATTTTGAAGGTATAAGCGGTCATTGTCAAAATATATAACCTAACTGAGGTTAGGGTCGATCCCACAGGGAATATGGTCTAGACCTAGAGCAATTACGAGCAAGTTAAATAAATTAACTTACTTATCTTTCGAAGGGGGAGGGGTTTGTAATTGCAGTAAGTAAACCTATACTAGAAGCAAGTGTTGTGAAATCAGTGGGAGAAGTAACTAGGGTATTGTGTTCCCCATGAATACCCAGCTTAGTATCACCAGATAATCATAATCGTTTCTGGTGTATAGTATGCAAAGCGATAAGTTAAGTTTACCAAATGATTTAATCCAGGCAAGAGGTAAATTTCACTAGGTGATTTGATCTATCCCTGCAGTGTGAGATTACTAACCCTTACCTTTTGTTCTAGTACAACCTCCCCTTGATCTAGTTTGGTTGATTAGAAAAGAGGCATCATATCGAATCCTATTAATTAATCTTTCCTATTCATTTTTAGCTTAATCCAGTTAGTAAGAATTAGGCGGGTTCTAATGTTGTCCACCATTAAACAACATTCATAATGAAGAAAATCAATTAATACATGCATGCACACTTTTCAAGAATTATAGATTATCCAGTTTTACCTTGTTAGTTCTTCATGGTTCCCACAACCCTAGTTATGGATTTAGCTATGCATAATCATTGTAGATGAAAGAATCATATCATAGAATAGTATAATTGAACACTTGCCATGATGAAATTAAGAACAAGAAATCCAAAGTTCTCCATAAGAAATTACAATACAATGTTTCAAAGTAAAATCACAAAAGATGAAGTCTCAAAAGTGTTTTTGCATTCTCTCTTGCATCTCTCTCTAAAAATACCTTAAAAAACCTATTCATAATAAGTAAAATACAAATCAAAAATAAAATAACAAAACTAGATTCGACAGCTTCTATTACGGGCCATATAAGGATCCAGGCCTGTACCTGGGCTTTGTGGTCTGCATCTTCCAAAAAATGACTTCAAATCTACAAGACCTTTTTACGGCCCGTCTTCAGACTTACGACCTGTAGAGGGTTTCATCTGACAGTTTTCCTAAAACTTCTCAAATTCTGATCCTACAGGCATGAAACCAATTCACGACCCGTGAAAACTTCTACAAGTCGTCTCATAGTTCGTGGATGCAACATCTGAAACTAGGAACTTCACTAGATCTGAACCACGAAATCTCTTTATGGCTCGTGGAAGTTACCACGACATGTAGAGTAGCTTGTAAGTCCTCAAAAATTGCAATTCTACAAAACTTTGCCCAAAATTATGCCAAATCTTGTAATCCTGCAAAATAAATATAAAAACACATCAAATAAACTAACATCGCTTTGAGAACACATAAAATTCCAAGTTTCAAGCATCAAAAACGTTGTATTTGACATCACATCAATGATATAAGGAACGAGATTAGCATGAACACATGGCAAATAATATCTGAAGGGGCAGGTTAGTATGACTCATACTATAAGGAGAAATAGGGACTTAGGATATCTATCTCAACAATACAACAAGCATCAACACATAAAAGGAAATAAGGGACTAAGGGAAGTCTTCAATTATAGGTAGACATAATAGGAGTCGAGATCATAACATGCAAATACATATCCAACAACACCTCTAATATTAATGGAACGAGGTCCAAGCCATATACCGAGCTCATACTCAAAAATAAATATCCATAAATAGACAAGTTTTAATAAAGCATGAAAGTAAATGGATATTGTCCTTGAATGTGGAGGAATCGCCAATAGAAAATCTTCAATCATACCACTTACCCACGTGGAGGAGGAGGATGAATAGGAGCTCTGGTTCCTACATGGTTAAATTAAGCAAGTAAAAAGTATGCGTTAGTACTTTGAATATACTAAGTATGCGGGGTACAATGCAACAAGAAACATAATGTATAATTAAAAAATATGCATATTCATAATCAATGAATATAGGCTCAATATGATATCAATGAGAAATGCTTAGTCAAAAATGCATGAAGAATCACCAAGTCACAAGATATATCATACATAGGTGGGGGAGGACCATAACCAACATGTAAGACCAAGAGAGCTACTACTTAGAATTTTGATGTTCACTCCACACTGTACAAGGAGTGGTCTACTTTGCCAAGGTAAACCAAACACTCACCTTATGGAATCCCTTTTTGGAAAGAGTCTAAAATATATCCCTTACCTTACAACATAGCCTTTTTAGTAGGTGTCATCAATTATCCTTACCTTATGGCATTACTTTTTTAGTAGGTACAAGCCCATATAGGGAATCAATAGCATGAACCTATGGTGGCACATAGTTTACTGAAAATGGGAGACTACCAAGGTACTCTCAATGCTAGGTCACAATCCCATGGAATACTTAAGTCATAATTATTGTCATATTAATCATAGTCTCAAAACATCATAATTTACTTCTTTGAGTAGTTCATCAAGACATACCTTATAACATTAAGGATAGGACTTTGTATCATTCTTAACATTCATGTCATGCTTATGAGCTCATAGTACACTTGTTGGACCTCTTATTAATCTCAACACGTGTAACATACATATCTTTCCCTAAGGCATTCATTACATAAGAAACTTGACATGCATCTTTAATCAAATCATGGTGGGTACATGCACATAATTTTAAAATCATGCAATTAAGAGTAAATAACATGAGTGGGGTAAAATAGAATCACTTAACAATTATTCAAAATAGCCCACTAAAGGCATAAGGAAACATGACTAGGGCATCATCAAAACCTCATTTAAATCATAGATTTCACATGACATTGTATTGTATAATATTATACAAGGATAAAATATTATAAAATACTTTATATAATCATTAGATAAAAGAGTTCATAAAATTTTCATAAGTTTCCATGACTTATAAATAGATGAGCAAATGGAATGGTTGAGCTTTATGGAGGAAATGTCTCCACAAATCAAAACCCCCATACCATGATGTGATTGGTGATGATTATTGAAGAGTGTAGGAAATCTAAAACCTTAGCTTGGACTCTTTTCTTAAAGCAGTTGAAGAACTTGGGAGCATTTTGCAAAAGTGGGACTTAGGGTATTTTGAGAATCAAGTTGAATGGAGTGAGTTTGGTATAGGGATGAAAAGGGGTCACTTGGGGATTAAATGATGTGGAAGAATCTTAGGCTAAATAAGGAATGTCAAAAATTGTCTTCTTTAAAAATCTGTCGGACAAGACCATGAGACCTTGATTATGGGTTGTGAGAAGGGGTATCGTCTGGTAACATTTTGGACCCTTAAAAACTTTGTCTGAATCTCAATCCATATGCAACTTACAGCCTATAAATCAATTTATGAGTCGTACTAGTATCTCATACCTCAAAATCCAGAAAACCATCCTTTCACTGAGTCTATCCTCCATTCAACAAGCATACCCTACGGCCTATGGAACAAATTATGACTTGTATACCCATTCCTGAAAGCCAATGGTACTTAGAAAATTTCATGTTTTCGTTTCTTAGGCACTTTCATACCTTTCTAACATGTGGAGCCTTACGAGTCCTTTCATAAATTTAAGTCTCATAACTACGTGCCACCGTAGATTTATGATTATATGCCTACAAAGTTAGCTAATGGCTCCATTTTGCATTATGTTCCTATGATAGTCATTGTGCTAGGATTAATCCTAAAGAGTGGGATCATTATGTTCATGTGACATTCACCGTGCTAAAGTTAAGCCTAAAGGGTGGGATGAAGTTTATCTTGGCAGAGTAGACTCCTCTTTCACTTGGTGTAGAGGGAACATCAGGATTCCATGTAATAGTACAGATAGTCTTATTGTCAGTTGTTGTCTAATACTCACATATGTATGCTAGGTTCTGAAATGTTTTGATGATTCTTCTATTCTTGATCTTAAACATGCATTAGTCATTCATATCTTATCCTTATTCTACTGCTATGATTATGAATATTGCTATTATATTATGATATTCCGTGATGCATGTCATACCTACATACTTAGTACATTCCATGTACTAAAGCATACTCTTTACCTATATTATCTAACCATGTATAGATGGACAACGAGACTATTCATTCATTTCATGGCTAGAGTTGGGTTTGTGCTTTGAAGATTGTTGGTGAGTTCCCATACTTCGGGGACAAACCTTGTTCATGTTATGATGATTTCATATGTTGAGACCTTATGATTTCATTTGTTGTTCTATCTTGAGGGTGAGATAGTAGCATATTCTAGACCCTGCTAAGATCTATGATGTAGAGGCATGTTTGGGCATTACGATGTTGTAATTTCCCCAAGGGAACCTATGACTCTTATATTTCTATTTTTTGCTTGCTTACTCTTGTATGAATTGCTTCCTTTAACTTATGTATGCTTATGATATGAATAAGATACTTGGTTGGAGCACCTTTGGGTGTCACATTTATGGTACCATGACTAGGTCCTAGGTTCAGATCGTGACAAGGTCTCTTGCCTCTTCTATAGGAGATCGCCTTAATCCCAATGTCCACTTTATTCTAGTATAGGTTTTTCATCATCACACATTCATACTTAGGTGAGAAACCTACCATTCATACTTAACTTGAATTTGATCATAAAAACTCAATTCATGCTTCTCATGTAACTTACTTAAAAGTTTTGTAAACATATAATCAAAACATAAAGCTTATCCTTGGAAATATACTTTCATGCTTGGAGATCTCCAGGGAATCACCTTAAAATCAAGTAATTTAATTGAAATCATGTATAATCATGTGAAAACATATCAACTTAATTATAATTAAAAAGATCCATAAATGCCTTTATAAAAGTTCATTGTGTCTTACATTACCTCTAGTCATAGACTATGCGCAAGCTAAGACATATGCCTAGATCATCCCTAAATGAAAACACAAGATAAAAGTCTTTAAGTCTAGAACATAAACAAAGATAGATAGAGATAGGTTCATCCCTGAAGAATTGTGACTCGCCAATAAATCCCCAATAGCAAGCCAAATCGACAACGAGTGTGATGAGGATAACCACTCATCCTACGTTGTAAGATAATGTAGGGATAAAGTATGTCTTAGTATTTAAAATGTACTAAGTATGTAAGCATGCAATGCAATAAGTAAATAAGGTCAAAGGTTTAAATAGTTAATCAGAATACATATTATAATGAAAAGTAAGGTCTTTAATAGAGATGGATGATCAATGCATTAAAACCATGAATAGAATAATGCAAATCATCTTTAGGAATTAATACATATGTGGGAAGAGATCATAACCATTAATAAGACCATGTGAGCTATAATATGTAATCCAATGTAATCTCTTTCATTAGAAGGGGAAATTACTTGCCAAATAGACCTTATCAATATTCTTTCATTCATTAACATTGAGGATATATGTGGATCCACTAGCCTAGCCTATAAGGCAACTTATGATAGCAAATAATTATGAAACTAGGAGCTTCTACTAGTGATCCCTTAGGTCGAGTCCCCCTCCACTAAATTTCATTCGTTGCTAAGTCATGTCCCACAGAATAGTTATAATATAATAAAGTATTTATCCAGAAATTTTAAATTCAATAACATCAAAGAAATCCACAGAGTATCTCATGAACCTTAGGGGTTCGAAATGTGATAATTGTACTTATCACATGAGAAAACCATTATCTAGGTGAAAAGACTTTTCACCAATTATTTTAATCATAAAAGAGCTTTTGTGATCAAATTCATAGCTTTCGTAAACCTTTAGATGAAACACTTATCATTCAAGTCATTTTTCATTAGAATATAAGGTAAATTTGGTGAGTTCAATGCCAATTTATCTTGAAATCATGAAACGCAAGAAAATCATGCTTATTCACAATGGAATTCATCAATTCACATAGTAATCAAATTCACCCATCATATAATTTCAAAACCAAGATAGCTTACCCTAGAATACCATGTAAACCATCAACTTCTTGCAATTTAAATATCATTTTATGACAAAATAAGTCATATAGCAATAAACAAACTATAATACATGCATTTAAATTAAAACCATGACCTATCATGAATTTACATAAATGAAATTAGGGGATTTAGTCGGAAAAATACTTGGGCTCTATGGAAAGAAGGTACTCATGGATGAAACTCAAGATCTAAAACAAATGTAGAAACCCTAGCTTGAACACCTTCTATGTAACTTGGAGCATGGTGACCTGGAGGGGTTTTTGAGACTAAGGAGTTTGAATGAGAATGAGAGTGATTTGAGAAGGGTTGGGACGATTTTGGGTAGGTTTAGGCTCAAAATGGTGTAGTTTAGGACTTAAAGTATGAGGAAATGTCAAAATGACTTTTATTAAAAACTATCGGGGAGAAATCACAAAACTAGACAATAGGTCATACACCCATCAACAACTCATAGAATGGGTTTTGTCCTTGTTGCACTCTCAAAAGATTAGAAACCTGAAACTTAGACCCCCAAACTACAAACTCAATATACGACTCGTTGTTCCTTTTATGGGTCATGGACACCCTTCGTCGATACACCCAACACTTAGTACAATTTTGCATCCTTAGGACTCAAACCACGAACCCTCTTTCTGACCTATCAACTAGACTATGATCCATAAGTGGTCTCATCATGCTGAACCTTATTTCACTGTTCTCTGAACCTCAACCATGACTTCAATCCATGACTCATAGATCTATTTGCGGTTTGTAAGGATTCTTCATACATCTAACGAGAACATTCTAATTTTCATCAAGACACTGCATCTATGATCCATAATTCCAACCACGAACTGTAGATGGTTCCCATACCGTACTGCATCAGAACCCATACTTACACTTTCTGACTAGATTCTGACCACTTTAATGTATAAGTTCTTATACTGGAGTATCAAAATTCCCATGATTAATCACAACCTAGCAATATCCTAATAGTTAACGTTATCATTCCCATCAAACCATCTCGACAAAATAATCAATGGTGAATAATCAAGGACTAGAGACACCTCTTCCCTTATTTATTATCCATTCCCACTTTACATAATAATAATCAACATTTTTATTTAATCTGACTCCTTACTCAAAGGCTGAGACATGCATTCTACCATTAATATACATGAATAATGTAAAGTACATATAGTTAATCCTAACCTACTTATACATCAAGAAACTACTAAAGAATCCAATTCACGAGTTTCTAGCTCCTTAGAGGTGAATTTTGATGAACTCAAGCCTGAAATTAGTAGGTTTTGATCTTTTTGTACTAAAATCCCTTCATTTCCTTGTTCCAAGTCTAGGATAGCTTTTGAAGGTTTTAAGAGTAAACCACTATCTATTTATTGCTATAGCGGTGCCACCACAATAGAAATGTACCCACTATGGCAGGATGATGTAATCTATTTAAACTGTCAATCTTTAGTTTTTTTGTCATGCCATCTCAATTCTAAATTGGCAATAAAATTTAAAATTTTTGGGACTCTACTTGTGGTGTCTTTTTGAATAACGATGATTCAAGTCACTACATTTCATTGTAGCAAAATGATATGATATTTTGGACTCATTTAGAGCTTGAAAAGTGAAGAAATATTGTCCTTGATGGGCTATTATGCTTCATATGTTGATTAGTTTGTATGATTGATGCTAGGAATGAGGATGAAAGTGCATGGAAGGGTGATACTTAACAACACAAGGCAAAGAAGCAAAAATGCCAAAAAGGTGGTCAAAAGTGACATCACCGACCCAGTAGGTAGATCACCAAAGTGTAATCGAGACTGCCTAATATTGCAGTGTTCAAACCCCCAAGTTTGTGATAAAAAGACGATGCTGGTAGAGGTTCGGTGGATCATCAAACATGATCAACGATGAACAATGACATTACCAAAAGTTGTAGAGACTTGAGTCTTCAGTTGATGCATGAGAAGGTGTCATGTGCATATTCGGCGTATCGCTGAATTACTTAGTGATGGTCGACCTTGACAACCATCGTGAAATTGTGCACAAACTCTAAATAAGTTGCATGGACTATAAAGGAAATTTGGAAAGGACATTGTAGATACATCTTATCATATCTAACCGTACCATATTGAGAGAGAAGAGAGAGTATATAGAACTTTCTTTATGAAAAAGTACGAGGGCTTTGATTTTCAAGCTTTAGGAGGAGAATTCTAGAGATTAGGAGAAGAAATTCAAACTTATTGCTTTGTAATTCCTCTTATACATATCCATGGATACATTATTTTGGTATTAGTTTCTTGCTTTTAATCATGTGCAGATAAAACCCCAATTGTTAGGGGTGTGTACGAACATGGGTTCTTGATTTAATTTTTGGGTCTAATCTAATTTGAATAGTTTGATGTTAATAAGAGTAAGTTCATTCTTATTGCCATGTATAACTTATAATCTTGAGGTTACAAACTCTGGGTTATCTTTAGATCTTCAATTACTGCATTAGTTTGAGTGATTGTAGGGGGCAATGACTGTGACAACTAGAAATCTTTTGGGGTTTTAATTCAATGACACAAAATTAGGTTCAATAGCTAATGTAGTGGAAGATTTGCTTATAATTTCTCAAGCCAAACGTGTTTTTGAATGATTCGCATATGAGGCTGATGTCACCCAAGTTGCCCCTTCTTTCTAGAGGATAAAGCGACCACTATCAAGATATAGAACATAACCAAACTTAGGTCAATCCCACAGGAAATATGTAGACTCAAGAAAATTCACCAATTTGCAATCCATTTAATTCACCTATTTGCAATCCGAATGGCTAACCAACTTAATTCCCCAAGGGGATGGGGGAGTGGTTTAATATAATCAATAAGAAAAGTAAACTAACTATTGCAAGAGAGAAGTCAATAATGGAGAGCACCTAGGGTATTGTGTTTCCCATGATTCCCCAACTCAATATCACCGAATAACCTAATTCTTGTCTAGTGTATAACATGTAGGATGGTAATTAAAGTTTACCAAGCCCTTTGGTCAAAAGTGAGAGGTGAATTTACTATCTGACTTGGCCTATCTCCATAGTGTGCATTACTAACCATTAACTATTAGTACAATACAACCACCCCTTGACCCAGTTTGGTTGATTAGACGAGAACAAATCAATCAAATCCTGTTAATTAATCTCTTTTGCTATTCATTATTGGTCTAGTCAGTGACACTAGGCGAGTTCTAATGTTGGCCACCACTAGAAAACGTGCAAAATGAGAGAGTTAATTAATACATGCATATATACTTTTCAAGAATTGTGAATTATCCAGTTTTACTTTGTTAGTTCTTCATAGTTCCCACATCCCTAATTGTGGATTTAGCTACTCATACTATTTGTAGATGCAGAAATTATATATTGAGAAGAAATAATTAAACTCTTACACAATAGATATAAGAACAAACAATACAACTTCAATAAGAATCACAAGCTTGAACATCAATTTCAATCACAAGTGTTCTCAAAGACTCTCTTACAGTTTTCTCTCTTAAAATAGTGAGTTCTCTAAAAACTAGGGGAAAACTTATCAAAACTAATGAGGACTTATGAAAAATAACCTAAAAGACCTATTTATAATAATTAAAATTTAAATCCTAAATGACTTAGGAGAACTAGTCGGTACGCCTTCCAAAAGCTTTTTACGGCCCATATTGAAGTTTATGACCCATAATTGGTGTCTCGTACTTTGTTGCTAAAATGTTCGACTTCCTTTTTACAACACCCTTTTACAACTCATGAAATGGTTTTCGTCCCGTAAAGGGGTTTTTATTCTGATGAACTTTAGAAAGTCTTTATTCTCTGATCCTCAGGGAATGAATCCTCTTCTACGACTCTTCTGCATGATCATAAAATTAACTTTAGAAACTTGGCCCCTCACTGAAATTCCTTACGAAACCTCCCTACGGCCTATAGAATGGTCTATGACTCGTAGAGGGTCTCGTATAATAACAAATCTATAGCAACTTCTATAACTTTCCCCAAAATCATGCCACCAATAATCATGCAAACATAAACACAAAAACACATAAAACCCACTAACAGCAAATTGAGAACACACAAAATTCCAAGTTTTAAATATCAAAAGTGTTGTATTTTGGTAGCACATTAATACCCTTAACTTAAAATTATTGCTTGTCCTCAAGCAACAGACTCAATCTTTATATATAATACAGTAATACATAGACCTCAACTCAATGGCATACATCACATCAATTTCAAACTCAGATACCCACATCAACTTTTCAAAATAGGATTAGGTAGTTATTTATCAAGCTAATGCGAATTGGTGCATATGAAAATGCAACTATGACAAGTAAGGTATTATCAACAGTCCACAATCACTGAACAAGCCTATTGCTAACAATGCAACACAAGTGCCCTCACAGAAAGAAGTGTCATGTTTGATATTCATTGATGTTTCCATGTTTAGCATTGTGACTGTGCAAAATCACTCACTCTTACAACAGAGAATCATGTATAATGTCTAACATCATAGGTTTGCCCCTGTACTCATGACTTAGACCTTCAACTAACTGGATTGGGATAACGTTAGGACTTTCTAGGCTTGTAATGTAGGTTTAGGAGTCTTTAGTAATATTATGATATTATGGGAAATTAGTAATTAAAGGGCCTCCTTAAAATTGTATTTTTCTAACCTTTTGTCCCACCAACTCTGTTATTTTCACCATATTCTTCCTTTTTCCTATTTCAAGTTCTTCTGGGTGCTTTCTTTTCATTTTTTTTAAGCTTTTTGTCTTGTTTTTACACATCATTTTGTTTTTTAGCTTACACTAAGGCATGACTTATTTACGTTGCACTCAGTACATGATTTTCCCTTTTTTCCTCTTTATTACTGACTCACGCTCTTTGAGTTGCACAATATCCTTCCTTCGAACCAGGGCCACTTTCGGTAGCCATCCTCAACTTAGGATTTTGCCTCAGTCAAGGTGCACAATGTTCAAGGAAAGACCAGTGCCAATTTCAGGATTTTTCACTAAACAAGGTTAGGTTAATTAGGTGTTTTCAAAGAATAGGTACATATTAGGCTCAAACATTGGTACAAGGGATATATCATTGATTTATTTGGTCATTTTAAGGCTAAAGGGTACTTATTTAAGAACAATGGCCTCAGATCCTTTCCTTAACCAATTAATCTACACTCTAACTATGAGTAACTAGGCAAGTTCTGAATTAGCACAAAACACATGAATAAATCAAATTTTGCTCACACTCACATGGCACTGCATACATTATCAATAAAAAAACTCACATATTATACTTCTTATTTCAATGTACCCTCATTTATTAGAACATACATTGTCACACGCCTAACATGCATGGTTGCCATCTAACTACAATTCAAAAATTTGGTGGGTATGATGTTTCAAATAAAACATAAAACATTCAACATGCCACAAGTGTTAGTACTATATGCTACACATATTACCTAAACATCCTAAATGTGTCGGTTCAATAGAAAGTAAATATCCACAAGAAAAAAGAACACAAGAAAGAAAAGCTCGGATAAAAAATTAGGGCAGTTATGGACCCAAGCTACTCAGACTTCATTGAGGCCCATAACTGCCCACAATCTATCAAAAAAGATGTGCACTAAAATTAAGGCAAAATTAAACATAAATGGTGAAAAAAATATACCTGGCCACCTTCTCATCTTCTCATCCTGTTTCGATCTCCTCAAGGCAAGCTCGAGCTCTTTCTCCTCTGTGAGCTTCGCGTGTATGCGTCACTTATCTGGCTCATTATCCATGCAGGGTCTCTTCCCAAGGAAGACTAGATGGACTTCTCTGGAGCAAATAAGTCAACCACCGGCACTGGAGGTATAGTTGATGGTAGTGCAACTGGTGCCGCAAGTGCTACTACCATGTCAGCTCGGAACTACTAGATCTCCGTCTGTATAGATGACAAAATCTAAAGGCTATGCCTCGCCCAATCTCCGTTGTACCCTCTTCTCGAAGGTGTCGATATAGTCATCCACGATAGAAATACAATCTTGGATAGTAGGGACTGTGAATGCATGACTCCGACCCTCTGTGTCTGCTATCAGCTAGCGGACCCATGGCTTGATTTGATGAAAAGCTAAGTCAAATGCGACTTTACATATAATAACCTCTGCACCAAGGCCTGTATAGATGCGGCGGACATGTAGATCATGCCCGCGGTAGTAGGCCGTGAAGTAATGGCATGTGGTGCAGGAACAACAATAATGGGTCCCCTTTCCTCAATACCTTAGGCTACAGAGACCTCTCCTCAGTAGCAACAACAGTAATAACAGTCTCAGAACCCTCAGATTGTGGCTCTAGGACGAACATCTTAGGCATAGGTGGAGGATGTGCTCATCAGAGTGCCGCCAGGTTCTCTTGAGCCTTGACCAGGTTGGGATCCAATGTACACTGGGCCTCAATCATCTAGTCCAGTTGATGTAGTATCTCTACCCTCGAGTTTAGACAGAGCCTGTAAATCAAGTGTTGCGGAAGGGGAAGAAGGTAGACCTCTTCAGTGCAGGCTCATAAATCTACTCAACAATGAGGTGGCCAGTCAATCTCATAGACAACTATGATGCTGGAAACCAAAACTGCATGCTCCATGTCAGAGTTATAATTAGCAAGTGTCAGCCAGATGCATGAACGAAAAACTGCCTAACAAAACTTAGCGGGCAAACTAACCGAAGCCTTGATAATAGGCTCCAAGTGAGTGGCGACCCAGTCAGGTTCCAGACCCTGCTCAGCAATGTACCCAGCCACCCATCTCATCAATGTGGTTCGCCTCTCTGGATCTTTCATCATAAGTGGATCCCTCGTCTGCCACACCCTGTAGTCAAACTCTATGATGGATCTAGAGGCAGGAAACTCGGGACTAAATAATATATGATGGTGAGTAGCCTCTAATATATCCACCGGTCAGCCCCTCACTCTCGTCTCGGTTAGTTTGGGCTGAGCCAAGGGGTTTCTTCCCCTTGGGAAGAGTAAGTTGGATGGTGGCTGCATATGAAGCATAACACTACCACACCATGGTTGGGGAGTGTCATCCAAGAGATCCAATCAACCATTCAAGACCATATCTGACCATCCTGTCCTTGAGGTTGGGGACACAGTCGAGTCTGTCGTCGATGACTCTTGGCTCCTCATAAATGGTGTGGGCAGGCTTTCCCTGCTCTCTCTACTGCATGCCCTCTATATAGATCTCCCGCATACCCTCGACGCACCACCTGATAGAGAGAGCATCTGGTGTAGATGATGATGATCGGGGTGCAGTGGAGGACTCTGCCTCTGATATGTCCTATGAACCTACCTTAGAACTGGACTCCTTTCTAGAACGAGTTATCTAAGGTAAACCGCACTCATCGCTGCCTCCCTCCTTAGACTGGGGAGTGCAAGCAATAAGAGCCTAAGTATGCCCAGCTCTTGCAGTGGCTCTGGTTTATGGTCTATTTCCTTTAGATTTGGGCTGATGTCCAGTACTTCTAATGAGCCACTCAGCTAAGTGGCCTGCTCATCCTCCAAAGGCTCATCCGTGGGCCTCATTCGTAGGGCTAGAATCTCATTATATTTGGCTTTTGGGGCCATTATACCTAAAAGATAAATATCTACGCGTCGTAATTAGCCCCAATAAATTACAATTGGAATGCAAAAAATTCTCTGAGTTGAGTTGCAGAAGGCCTCTATGAAAGCACCTTTACAGGTCGTAGTGGATACTATGAGTTGTAAAGATAACTTTTGTTACTAGAAAGATTTATGGGATAATGTATGACTCGTAAAGTGGTTTATAAGTCGTAGACTGAGTCGTAGAGATTGAGTAATTAATTCCAGGTAGAGGTTAGCGAAACCTATCTATGAGCCGTAAAGTTATCTACGACTCGTAGAAGGTCTCGTCTGATGGACATTCAGAGACACCAAGTTTCTAGAATATTGTACAAAGGGTAATTACAGCTCATGGAATGATCCATGGGCCGTAAAAGCCACTCGTGAATCCGAAAACTCAATCACCTGAGTTTCTAAGTCTATCACATAGACTCCAAAAGACTATTTCAACCAGCAATACCAGTATCGAAGAAAAATACATGCATCCACATGATTTCAACACTACAATCCTTACCCCCAACATGTCCTACATAGATAAACCCCGTTGAAAGTGATTAAGCATGGTTTATCATATAATTCTGACCACCTATGGTTGATTTCAACATGATTATGCACCTACATCATCACCCACTAATTTCATAAGCAAAAACATTCAATCACACATGGTAAGGGGTTCAATAGGAACAAATGACAAACCAAAAAAATTCATACGAGGCCCAAAGTGTCCAATTCCAAACTTAATCAATAATGCAAATATGGGCAACCTAATTTCAGCTAACACAATTTAAATTCAAATAAGGATTTTGTTTCTAAATACCATACTCCACACAATTTTCAAACCAATCATTCAAATAAGGAAAATTAAGGGTTTTAATTAAACCAAAAAATTACCAAGAATTGGGATTAAATCAAAGAAGATGAAGGAGATGAGTAGTCGCAGAACTCTAGGTTGCAGGAACTCTGGAAAAGGAGTGCACGATGGCCAACGATAATTGAAAAAATGAAGGGTGGGGTAGGTTGGGTCAATTTAGTAATTTTAGGTGAGAATAGGGTCAAAATAATTTGATCCCTCTATTTATATGTTAACCGGGTCAACAGGAAGTTAACAGGACTGGACTCTATGAAACCTCGATTACAGGCTGTAGTGGGTTTTACGGCTTGTAAATCATTGTTTTGTAGAACATCTAAGCCCTAGTTTTCAGGATTATGTTTCACGGTCCAATCTCCGAGTCGTAAAGTGTTTTACAACTCGTAGAGTTGGTCGTAGAGATCCCAACACTTAGCAAATTTTTAGAAAAACTTACCTAGGGTCCACGAGCCCCATTCATGACTTTTAGTTTGATCTACGAATTGTAAAGTTAGCTTGTCGACTGGAGTGCATATTTTTTCTCCTTACTGGAAATCTCTACGATATGGGGTACGGGTCGTAAAGTGTTTTACGGCCCGTAGACCTAGTTGTAGAGACTTAACTTGATGCTCTTCTTAGCTAAACTGGCTGACTTAGTCCTGTACCTACATACTCCTCATAAAAATACATTGTTGCCCTATATGCAACCAACTCAATGTCCAAATTTACAACCAAAACATAAGAAAATAAACTACGTATAAATCAAAAAACTGAAGATAGACCTATAACTATGCTATTACATCAGAAACCTTGGGTTGCCTCCCAAGTAGCGCCTGAGCTTTTGTCGTGGCAAGACTTGGATAAATTGGTTACTCATACTTCACCAATTGCCCACAATTCACTCTTCAACTCATCAGAATGTTTCATGGACTGACATATATTGAAGACGACTTCTTCGTCATTTAATCTAAACCTGAGTTGACCATATTCAATATCCACTAGGGCTCGTTCAGTGGCTAGGAATGGTCTTTCCAAGATGATTGGGACGTTGAAGTCAACTTTGCAATCTATAATCACGAAGTCTGCAGGGAATATGAACTTCTCATTATTATTCCTACTCAGAGTTGCATTGGTCGTGTTGTTGGCATTGTCTTGGGCCATAATTTTTAATGTTTAGTGGATCTCTGGATCAAATGGAGTTAAGGGACTTCCTTGACTCTGAGTGTTGGGCATACACTACACTTACACCCTGAAAAGGACCAAAAACATCAAACAAAAGTAAACTAAGAGAACTAAAGATTAACACTCGAGTTACTAATGAATTCACTAAGTCTAGTCATATTCCCCAGCAATGGTGCCAAAATCTTAATTTTGCCCAAGTTAAACCTCCTTTTTTAGAGGATAAAGCGGTCACATGTCAAGTTGTAGAACCTAGCCAAGGTTAGGTTCGATCTCATAGGGAATACATAGACTCAAGAAAATTCACCGATTTACAATCCAAATGGTTAACCAACTTAATTCCCTGGGGGGGGGGCGAGAGTTACAATAATCAAAAAGAAAAGAAAACTAACTAACTATCGCAAGAGAGAAGTCAATTATTGAGAGAAACTAGGGTATTGTGTTCCCCATGGTTCTCAAACTCAATATCACTGGATAACCTAGTTCTTTCTAGTGTATAGCATGCAAAATGATAATTTAAGTTCACCAAGCCCTTTGGTCAAAGGTGAGAGGTGAATTTAAATATGTGACTTGGCCTATCTTTATAGTGTACATTACCAATCATTACATATTAGTCCAAGTACAACCTCCCCTTGGCCCAGTTTAGCTGATTAGACAAGAGCACATCAATCGAATCCTATTAATTAATCACTTGTTCTATTCATTACTACCTTGGTTCAGTCAGTAACACTAGGTGAGTTCTAACATTGGCCACCACTAGAAAACTTGCAAAACAAAGATAGTTAATTAATATATGCATATACACCTTCCAAGAATTGTGAATTATCCGATTTTACTTTTTTAGTTCTTCATGGTTCCAACAACCCTAGTTGTGGATTTAGTTACTCACGCTATGTGCAGATGCAAAAATTATGAATTGAAAAGACATAATTAAACACTTACACAAAATATTTAAGAACAGGCAATCTAACTTCAATAAGAATCACAAGCTTGAAGATCAAATTCAACCACAAGTGTTCTCAAAGACTCTCTTACAGTTTTCTCTCTTACAATTCCATCTTAGGAGGAATTGCAAGATGTGTTCCTTTATAGATTCTTTCCTCCCTCAAAGATGGTGAAACTATGGTAAAGTATTTAAAATTGTAAGAGGATTGAAGGTGAACCGCTGTATAAAACATGGATAAGGTTTCGGAAACTCCTACTCTAATGTCCAAATCATAGAGTCATGGATTACCTTTTTTGTAATACTTTTATGTGAGTTTGGATGTTGTTAATAAGGCTATAGCCAATCAGTTAGTAAGAGGAGGCATAATGAAACAAGCATTTGTTGTTGCCTATGAGTTGCTAGATAATATGACCATGATAAATAGAGCTTGATATACTAGATATGACCTTATTTCCTCTACTCAAGGGGGACTATTGTCACGACCCCAGCCTAGGGCCTAGACATGACATGATGAATGGGGAATCCGAAGGGACCCACCAAACAAGCCTCTTAGCATATCAATCACACATTCTTGGTCGCGAAAATAAATAAACAACAACAAGAGATATAACAAAAGGGAAGTACGACTAAGAGAAGTCTTTGATAATCATAAAAGCATATAACAGTCATGCTCAAAGCATAAGTTAATCATAATATCCAACAATACCTCTAACTTGGAATGGAGTGGGGGCCAAGATACTTTCCGGACTCACCCTCATAATAACAAGTTATCAACATAATGAAGTCTCAAAATAGCAAGAGTAATGTAAATAATGTCCTCGGACTTGGGGACTCACCAATGCTTTTCTCCGAAGTACCAAACTAGCCACGAGGAGGGTAATCAAAAGGTGCTTGGTCCCTACATGGTAATATCATGTAGGCATAGAGTATGCGTTAGTACATTTGAATGTACTAAGTATGTGGGGTGAAATGCAACAAAAACATAAGCCAAGACATTCAAAATGCATAATCATAAGCAATGGATATACATAATCTCAATATGGCATGCATGATGAATGCTTGTAATTTATTCAACTTGCATGATATGCCATACATATGTGGGAAGATATCTTAACCGACATGAGTAAGACTAAGCTAGCTACAACTTGGAATATCGATGATTACCCCTCATCGGTAAAGAGGTGGTTCAAGGTAAACCATACTTCACCTTATAAGAACATGACCTATTTCGTGTGAAGTAACTCTCCTTACGGGAACGTGACCCATTTCGAAAAGGATTTCATGATAAAGTGCACTAGATGGATCCACTAGAATAGCAAGGATAATAATCACACTCATATGTTGGTACATAGTTTGAGGAAAGGAGTACGGACCCTTGAAGATAGTCCACACCGACATCTAATCCATCGGTGCTAAGTCTAATCCCACAGAATACTTGAAATAATCATACTTTAATCATAACATGAATAGCTTGTAAGAACATGACTTGAGTAGCTCATAAACATGCTTAACTTCTTGTAGTGAACCTAACTTGAACATGAAAGTAGATCATAATCATACATGAACCCTACTTTAACATGAATGGCTCACAAGAGGTAAAAAAATCTTGAAATATGGCTTAACTTGATACTTATAATATCATATATACTTTTCATGAATTCAATACATGCTTGAAAGACCTTAATCATCATATAGTCACTTTACTTGTAAATCATGTAATAGATCATCAATAACTTGAGAATTCTTGTCATGTCATTTTATCAAACATATAGTGGGTTCATGATACTTGTTCAAAATAATGCAATTCAAGAGTGAAATAAGATGAGTAAACTCAATGCATATCAACCACCAACATATTGTAAAACCCTCATGTGGGGTACCTTGAAATCCACCATAAAAGCTCATAACAGTTCATAGTTTCACAGCTCAAAACATACATAGTCTCAATAGACAAAATGAATTCATGGAATAAGCTTGAAATAGTTAGTCATCCATAATCAATCAATACTTCATAAAATCCCAACACAATTTATATTCATGATCTATGATAAGAGATACTCATAGGTAATACAACTTGAAAATATATAATTTTCATGAAAAGGAAAGGTTGGGCTCCATGGGTGAAAGGATCCAATAGATGAAACCCACATACCTTAAACCTTGAATTCCTTAAGGTGAACTTGAAGTAGACTTAGAGCTTGAAATGAGTCCTTGAGTTCCAAAATTGAGCTTGAGATCCTTAGATTTGAATGAGAGAATTCATAGAGTCTGAGAGGGGTTTGAGAGAGAGTTTTGTGAGCTTTAGAGTTGAAAAATAACTAAATATGAGTGATTTCATGTTTAAGTGGGCATGTGGTTATGACCCTAATGCCCTTTGCCGAAACAAAAAAATCGAGGAAAATAATGTATTGGTCCACGCCCTTGGCGCGTCGCAGAACAGACGCGTACTGCAAATTACACTGCTCTATGCCCCTGGTGCTTCACGGCCAGGGCGCGGACAACCATTGAAAATAAAAATTTCCCAAAAATTACTTTTCACTATGGATCTTCTAAAATCCGAGTTATACCCATTTCCCACTCAATTTTGCCCTCAATCGAGAATATGAAGTCGAATTTTTGAGATCACACACAGATTTTAAGATACATGTAAATTACGATTATAAGGCATTCCAAAGCATATTTTGGGGCATTTCAACTATGTAAGGTACAATTGACCAAAGATGAAAATATAGCCAAAATGTTAACTCAATTGGATCTCTTGACAAAACATACAATAGGTGGTGCTCGAAAAAGTGTGAATGCTATTGGTGATATGCCGTTTGATAATGTTCCTTATTGTGGTGATTATAGTGAAGAGGTGCACTGCATGGGAAATCAAGCCATGGGTTCTCAGCTGGACTTTCCAAGGCCACTCGGGTATCAAGTTTGGAACAACGCTGCTTATTCGAGAGATAAGAATTGGCAAGATCAATTCGGAGATTGGCGAGAAAGGGAAGGTGAGAGGAATCACCACATTCCACCCCATGATAAGGTGAAGCCTACTGAGCCATTGTAAATCTGAAAAGCTTTGGGACTGAAGACATGTTGACTAGAATTTTGAACAAAGTTGAGGCTTTTGACAAGGTGTTGAAAGAGATAAAGTCAGATGTTTCACAATTAAGCCAAACTGTGACTTAACATTTGGCATCTATAAGCATTTTGAGACACAACTCGGCAACATCTCGGCTCATCTCAACCAAAGGCCAAAGGGTGGCTTTCCTAGTGACACAGTTGCCAACCTGAAGAATGTTGACTAGCAGTGCATCGCCATTACTCAAACTTGATAGTTGTTAGCTGAATCCTAGTTTTATGTTACTCGCAACACCCTATTTTAGCACTATAATTGCCTAGCTCAACTTGATACTTCATTACTCGAACGACTGTTCCTTGTGGGATTCGATCCAACTCATTGTTGGGTTATTATGCTGAAAACAATTGTCCACATTTTCTAAAAATGAGGTGTGCTTAAACGTCATCACAAACGATCATAGAGGGATTCGAATCATCGTAGCAAGGATGAGCTCAGATGGCATGGCTTGCCACAACAGATCTACTATAGCAAAGGTTGTGATAGCTACAGCAGATGATGCCCAGCAAAAACACATGTTAAGCCAATTTTATTAAGTCTTCCTTTATAACTTAAAATACTCGAACCCAAAGTTCCAAAGGCAACTTTTCAAGGTGGGGTAATTATTTTCCTCTTCTAGGTAAGTATTCTCCATCAACAATTCTACGTAATAACTTGATATCATTCTAGAATCAAAGAGGGTATTCTTAGTAAGGAAATTATAGATTAAAATCCTAAAACTCATGAATTTTGTGAGAAGCATTGGATTGACGCAAATAGCATATGTTTTTATTCTAAGTTGATTAATTATGCTTCTTAGGATGAATTTGATGTTTTAGTACTTTTTATGACATCAAGAACGAGTCCATCATCTGACCAATGTTGATTTTTGACTTGTAACGTGACGATGTGAAGTTATATATATGTACCTGTCTTTATATACTTGTTACTTATCTTGGTTGGCCTATGATTCGGTATATAATATTTGTACTGAAGCTACTTCTGCAGTTTCTTTTGAGCGCAGGTTATATCTTTCCATGCGACGTCACATTAAGCTGAAATGCAGTACTATAGATTTGAAGGTGAGTTACACCCATTTAGACTACCAGAAATTTTTTATTGACCAATATTCACTCTCTTCATATTGTTCTTTATTTATCTAGTTTTATGACTATTCTCAGATATTTTAGTTTGAGTTCTGTACGATGACTTTTGGATCCCGGAGATATGTAATAGTTGTACTTTATACTTTCACACTTCTCATTTATTTTGTTTCAGGTTTTTTTTTTTAAATAAAATGTGAAATATTACCATATCAAATCAAATATTTACAACCTAAAGAGCCTCTAGTGGTCTCGACAACAAGCTAACTAGATCACAACAAAGACAAACAAAAGAAACATAAACACTGGTCTAATTACATAGCCTTGAAATTAAATTTTGATATTTTTGAGCTTTTTTTGTGCATTTCAGCATGACAATCCTCTAACCAATTTCCTTTTGGATTTGAGCGCTGACAAACTCCGATTGCACATTAGTTTACTGAAATATTCTCTTATTTCTAGATTGCCAAGTGTAGTATATCATTGCCCCCCAGATTGCCGCTACTAGCTCCTTTTGGAACTGCTTCTATCTTCTTTTCTTGATCCATTGGAATGTATTTCTAACTCCAGTGCTCTGCATTGAGATCCCTAGCCAATTGGTTCCTCTGCTTCTCAAGTTCATTATCCAACTACACTTTACAAATAGGTGCAAGTGTGTTTCTTATTGACTCTCTTCACATAAACAACAATTTATGTAATCAGTAGGAATATTCAGCCTCATTAATCTCTCCTTTGTAAGCAATCTTCCTTGGAAAGCAAGCCAGGCTATAAACCTCTGCTTATGCAGCATTATTGAATTCCACACTAAATCTGCTTCGGGCATCCTAGACATATTTCCCAATAAGGCTTGGTAGCTATGAGCAATAGAGTAATTACCTGTTGGAGTAAGTTTGTACTCTCCTCCTTGATGATTAGTTTAAGGTTCTTATTTCTTGTCTAATACTTTTAAATAATGATTAGTTATACATGTTTTAGTTGGTAAGAATGATTTATCTTTAGGAAAATTAGTGTGGATGCTAATTACAATGATTTCGGTTGTAACAATAGAGAATTGGAGACTTTGATTTTTTAGATCTACAATGTCTAACTTTTGGGTTGATGCCATTTTTAGCAGCCTCAAAGCTCTCCCGAAAATGATAGTACCAAATCTGAAATTGAAAAAAAATTCTAGTTTAGCTTGAAAAAATTGGCATTTTGCCAATTATAATCCTTCTAACATTTTGAAGCTCCAAGGATGAGATGTCAAAATTAAAATTATCGCTGTTTTCTATTTGTTTGAGATTGTCCAACTCTAGTAATCTTTTGTATGATTTTTTTATACCAGTTGAATGGGTTATAATAATCTGGTGGTGTTCTACACCCCTTAATTGAAAAATATCTACCTCCTCAATCTTGTTCTCTGCATTTTTGTAGCGATGTTGTTGAAGATGGGATACGATGATTTTGATGTAGATAAATATGACTTTTTTTGTAAAGTAAAAAGATAAATAAATTTCTGAAGTTGAACAGAGAAAAGAAGAACATATATTAGAAAATTATAATGAAGAATAAATATAATTTATTTTTGTGATAGTACAAGAACAAATATGATCTTTTTTCATTTCTATAAATTGGTAACGTCCACCCCATCTCACCCACAATCCCTTAACTCCCATCCCCACCACCCGCAGTCCTAATACTTTTTATTTGTTTATCAAAGGTAAAAAAAAAAAGTCACAACACACCTTAATGGAATTTTTTATTATTTTGGATAGACTTTAATTGGGATTACTCTTTGATACTAGTACATAGACACATTAAAATTGTCAAATACTCGCACTATTTTAGAGAGGGGTCAAAACTACTCCTTAATTTTCATTTAGTAGTTAGGTTTACCCTTTTTTATAATATGTGGTTATTCATACCTTCACTATTTACAAATTTAATACCTGTAACCTTACTTGGACAACATCACCCTATTTTTTTAAGAAAAATAATCTAACGCCCCAATATAACAAAAACCCGACCTATCTAACTAAATTAACCCAAAGAAATATACTTATCTAACCAAAGTTTTGACCTATACTTTCCAAAGAAGAAAGAAACAATTCTCATCTTGTGACAGATATTTATATTATGCATACAACCTTCCTCCATAACTCAATAATCTGCCAACCCTTTTGATTTTGTATCCAAGTTGGCGGCTACATTTGATATCTCGAATAAACTCAATAATAGCAGCTATAGTTTAGATGTACACTAAATTTGGGGTCTCTTGTGTTTGAATCATAGGAGGAGCATGTATTTAGGTAGAATAATAGTAAAAATGGTGTGTTATACTTCTACACTTGCATAGAAGCAAAATAGGAAGAATAATCTATTTTATTGAGAGAATTTTGTAGCTACATTTTTTGGACTCAATTAAAGAAGTATTATAATTTCATACACACAAATAATGCAGCTACTCAGCATTCTATAAATTTTTTACTGGACTTACTTTCTAACTCACTCACATATTGTACATGTGACGCATTTAATAACATCATCAGTAACCATCAAATGCATATACTACTCAATAGTGTGACCTCCTTTTATTATAATACTCCCGCTAAAGCTGGTGATTGGAATACATCCAACACTGTAGCTTGAATAAAAGAAGCTCATTGTGTCCTGCACCAAGTCATGTTATCAACGAAACAACCAATTGCATTGAAGAACACAAATATTTTAGATCTATGAAACTTGATTTCATTTTGTTTCTAATGAAGTGGCAATCTATCTTAGTGCATTCATGAAAAATGAAATTTAATGCAATATAAATTGGTGCTTTGCTGTCTCAATAAAACTTAATTGCATTTAAGACAAACATGTTTAGTTCCTTTAATAATCCTGCAATCAAAACTAACTCTGAGACTACTCCAGCCATGCTCCTATAGTCAGCCTCATTTGTTGGTTCTTTGATTTCCGTAAGATCAAGGAATCTCCCATCTTGACGATGTAGCCCGTTACTAATTTATTAGTATTAGGGCATGAAGCCCAATCTGAGTCATAATAACCTATCAATTCTATAACATCAAAATCTTTCCTTAAGTAGATTCCAAGTCCAGGAGATTTCTTGATATATCTTACAATTCTGAGGGCTCCTTCCGGATGAGGCGCCTTTGATTGTTGCATGAATTGACTTAATACTTTAAGTACAAAAACAAATATTTGACCTTGTCATAATTAGGTAAAGTACCCTTCCAATCAATTGTTGATTGCAGTAATATCTTCAAGTTCTAGACAGATTTATTTCCTATGTGTTGATCATATGCCAGGCTAGTAAATTTGTTATTGAATTCAACAGGAGCACTAATTGGTTTTGCACCACCTAACAGCACACCATCCTTTTACTATATTACTTCTATTCCCAAAAAATATCTCAATTTTTCCCAAGTCCTTCATTTTGAAACATTGATGTAGTATGCACTTATTTCCATCAATCTTAGATGAAGCCAAAGATTGACTATTTTTTGGCCTTGGAGTATGATAGAATAAAGCAAAATGACTCTTTAAACTATCTGCGCTTTTTTCATTTGTGAAGTAGCAGTTAGTCATGCAACTTTCGACGCTCCTCATGGATCATTTGCAAACAGCCGCTTTATGTTTTTAAACATAGAGGTTAGGCTGCGTACATCCGACCCCCCTCACCCTGCAATGAGCGGGAGCCTTTTGAGGCACTGGGGTATGTTGTTATTGTTGTTGATGTAGTATGCACTTGACTTCATCTATCATTTCAGAATATTTGATTAATAGATCATCTACATCCACTGAGAGAACAACCATGTCACTCTCCCTCTTCTTGATGAACAGAGAAAAAGGTCTTGAGTACTCTGACAAAAGCCTGTTTGAAATAGGACAACAGTGAATTTAATATTCCATTTTCTTAAAGCTTGTTTTAAATCTTAGAGGAACTTCTGAAATTTGCAAATTTTATTCATTCCTTGACTATGAAACCTAAGAGGTAACTCCATTAAAACATCTTCATCTAGATCACCCTGGAGGAATACATTACTCACATCCATTTGAAACATTTCTCAGCAATAAAAGGTAGCTACGCTAATGATTATCCTTATTGTCACCATTTTTGCAATAAGTGAGGTCTTATGATAATTCAATCCTTCCCTTTGATTATAACACTTTAGCTACCATTCTAGCTTTAAGTCTGTTCACTTTACCATTAGACTTTTATTTGATCTTGTATACCCATTTTGATCAAATATCCTTCGCCCTTAATGGTAGATCCTAATATACCAAGTGTTGTTATTTCTAAGGCTTTGAACTCATGTTCCATTGCTGAAATCCATCTTTCATTTTAACAGGTTTTTTGAAAGGATTGAGGTTCAATAAGGGCTTAAAGAAATTTGACATAGTTTTGGTAGGTATCAGAAAGGTGAAGATAACTCACATGGTTAGTGTTGTAATATGGACTGGTCTTAGAAGGACTACATAATCCTTGATCCAGATAGGGGGTTCGGACTGTCTACTTGTCCTTCTAGGAACTGGTGGATGATCTTTGTGATGGTGATGAAGATATCATTGACTCTTGTGTGCTGTCTGGTGATGTTAACTCCATTAAAACATCATTTGAAGTCTCATGGTTCTGGTCATTTTGATCATGTGGTTCTATTAGTGTATCAACATTCTCAGGTGGCAGTGTAGGCTGCTCACCACCTGAGGGATCTTTTTACGATGCATCTGACAAAGTACATGCAACAAATACAAGATATGAGAGTAAAGGATAATTGTCTTGTGATTTTTGCTCCTTGAAAGTGAATGTTTGTTCTTTGAATGACATTTCTACTGATGAGCATAGATTGGACTTTCAATTGATTCAACTTATATCCCATCCGTATGGTTGAATAACCAAGTAGAATGTCTTTCTTTTCTCCAGCTGTCAATTTGTCTCCTTTGGTAATATGTTGACAAAATACAGGGATCTAAACACTCTCAAATGATCAATTAGAGGGCTTTTAGAGTAATAACTCATTTGTAGTTTTCCTTCAAGTTGGATAGAAGGTACTCTATTTATAAGATAAGATACACTGCAGTCATTACACAGTCATCCCAAAATTTACTTGGAACACGAGATTGTAGTTTCAATGATCTCCCTACTTCTAAAATGTGTGTGTTTCCTCTCTACAACATCATTTTATTAAGATATGTATGGACAATTATTTTGGTGAATAATGTCATGGTCAGCTAACAATTCACTCATACAAGTATTAAAGAATGCAGTCCCATTATCCGATCTCAAAAATATTATTCCAACAACAAATTGATTATACACTACAGAGATAAAATATTTCAACAAATTATTACCACTTCTCTCTTAGATTTCAGCAACACTATCCAAGTGAATTTACTATAATCATCAACTATTGTCAAAATGTAGTTGTTTTCTATCACATGTAGGATATCTATGAAGCTCGCAAACATCCACGTGTATCAATTAAAAAATTATAGAAGACTTAGAGCTACTAATAGGATACTTCAACCTACACTACTTGGGTAATGGACATATCAAGCACTCTTGTTGATCTGCTATGTCAATTTTATTTTTCAATGACATTTTGTGCCTTATGACCCTTATAAAGGGATGTCCCAGCCTTAGATTCCATAATTTCCAATCCTCTGTGTTAGTTGTTATAGCTTTAATCAGTGATGTAATGTGACTCTTTAGTATGTAGAGTACATTAGATACTTTATCAATCCCAATCACTTTCCCATTGATGAGAACCTACAATACACATAAATTAGGATAGAATGATACCATACAACTAAGGTCCTTTGTGAGCTTTGAAACAGATAGCAAATTGAATTTAAAATAAGGTACATGCAGTACATTCCTCAAGCAATAACCTCCTAGTATAACTTAATTTTCACTATGCTTTACTTGATCTTACTTCCTGTAGATACTTGAACCTTATTTATCCTTGGATTAATTACAGATTTAAGATCATCTAGTATTTCTTCATTATGTGTAATAGGATGTGTAGCACCTGAATCTACAATCCCCTCTACATTATTATTATCACTTTTCAAATTGTTTATGCCTATTGCGGCATTTGCTTTATCACTACCTGTCGGTGTAGGGTTCATCATTCTCAATACTTGATCATATTGATCCTTACTGAAATATCCTCCTGGAAAGTTCAGCTACATTTCTAAATTAGATGTTGTGCTTGATTGCTTCCCTATGCTGCCTTCTCCTTCAAATGATATGTAGTTTGCTTGTGGCTTCCTGAATGTATCATTTTGTACCTTCTTTTTACTGTTGAAATCCGCTGGAAAGCCTACTATACTACAGTATGTTTCCTTGGTATATCCTTCGTAACCAGAGTGTTCAATACACAATTCCTTGTCTCTTTCCTTGAAATTGTCACGATCAAAACCTAGGGTCTAGTCATAACACGACGAATGAGATCGCCGAAGGAACTCCAAACTAGCCTTGTTAGCATATTATAAGCACATAAGGTAAATAAAAATATAATAGAATATCATAAGCGGAATCTCATCATAGCATAGACATAAGCATAAGGGCCATACAAGGGAGGAGTCATAAGAGAAATACAAGTCTGAAACCAAATACAATATATCCAACAGTCCCTCTAAGTCATGAATATATACGGGTACACTCATACATGTCCTGGCTCAACCTCAACATAAAGTAAAGACTGTCTCAAAGTAACATAATCTAGAAGTAATAGGATCCATCCCCAAAGCATGAGGATTCACGCAATCTAGATCTGCAAGTAGCCTGAATTTAGCCACAGGATAAGAAGGATGGTCACCAGTACCTACATTGTAATATAACGTAGGCATAGAGTAGTTAGGATGTTTGAATGTGCTAAGTATGCAAGCATACAATACAATATAGATAAATAATGATAACTTGCATAATCCCAATAAACACGCGCGCGTACACACACACATATAAAGAATCATCATATCAATATGCCATGAGTATCATCATGCATGAAATGCAACAATACATAAACATAAGTGGAAATGTTATCGTAACCGACATATAAGATCATGCGAGCTATTGCATGGAATTTCGATGTTGCCTCTACACCAAAGAATGAGTAGTGTACTTTTCAAGGTAAATTATACCGCACCTTATGGGACCTTCCCATTTGATGAGTGCTTTACATAAACCTTACGGGATTTACACATTTTGGTGAATTCTTTATTTGAAAACCTTACGAGCCTTGCCCATTTCATTGAATGCCTTCCATGTACCTTATGGGTCTTGCCTATTTCGATGAATCATGAACATGTGCTTTACTTTGATCCAATAGCTAAACACCGTCCTATGATGATATGTAGTTAAGGGACAATGGAATCTATCAAGGTCCACTCAGTGCTAGGTCAACATCCCATGAAATACACAGTATATACATATAGTCATGCTTATCAAAGTCATCATCATCATTCATACTTGGGCTCAAAGTCCAAATCATGGTTCAAAATATACTTGCACGTATAGGAAATAACTCATTCAAAACCTGTACATGATGGTATATTCACACCCTCGAATGAGAGATTTGATAATATTTTTCTAGAGTGAATTCGAAGGTCTAAGTGTTAGAAATGCATTAAAGTGTTTGAATAGGTTAGGAACTTAATTAGAAGGACATTATAGTCTATAAACATCCATATGAGGGTTAGGATTTAGGGAAAATAACAAAATAACCCTACTAAAATAAACATGGAAATTGCACCTACGCAACACCATGTACCACACCTTGTGGTAGGGTCCATGGTGTGCATGATTAGTCAAAACAAGGAAGGCCAAGTGAGGTGTGACCACCATGACACACACCACAACCCATGGTATACATCGAGAATTGTGGTGTGCTCCGTGGTGAGCATACCTTCACAAGACAGCATGGAACCATCCCTAAGGGTCCCTCCGTGTGACACACCTCAGGCCAGTAGTGTGCATCTCAAGTCGAGTGTGCTCCTTAGTGGGCACCTGAGCCAAAATCCTTCAAAATATGATAGAGACTTTTAGGGTCTTATGAAGTCTGAGTCCTTACATCATCTCCCCTTGGGATCATTCATCCTCGAATGAGATAAAACTTAGCATGAATAGATCAAAACGAACATGAAACAACCTATCATAGTGGTAAAATGCAAATCTAACATTAAAATCATGAAATCTTTAAACCTTTGCAAAAACTATCATTTAAAACTAATTTAATGAGCATGAATGCATTTTATGACATGAGAACATAGAAATGAAAGAATTTATACCCTATAAACATAAAATACCTAGTACTTTAGGCTTTAGTAGAATGGATTAGATAAGGTATCCTTATTACGAAGCCTCTTAACTTGGAGGTCCAAGATTTTAACCGAAACCTCTTCATAAGTCAAGTTCTTCTCAAGTTCTACAATGTTTGAAGGCACAATGGTACTTTTATCACCAACCAACTTCCTCAATAAGGATACATGAAACACTGGATGAATGGAACTCATATCCGAAGCAAAATCCAATCTATAAGATACCTTACCAATCTATTCCATAACCTCATAAGGCCCTACATATCGGGGACTCAACTTTCCCTTTATGCCAAAATGCATCACATCTTTCATAGGTGAAACCTTCACTTACACCTAATCTCCCACATGGAACTCAAGGTCTCTCATTCTAACCTCCAAATATGACTTCTGATGACCTTGGGCCATTTTCAACTTCTCCTTTATCAACTTCACCTTCTCCATAGCATCTAACACCAATATTAGGACCAACTAAAGACATCTTACCTATTTCAAACCATCCTACTAAGGATCTACATCTCCTCCGTACAAAACCTCAAACAGTGTCATCTCAATGCTAGCATGGTAATCATTGTAGGGAAACTCAATAAGTGGTATATGATCATCCTAATTACCCTTGAACTCTAACACATAAGTCCTCAACATGTTTTGTAGAGTCTGAATTATCCTTTCGACATATCCATTAGTTTGAAGATGGAAAGCGATACTCAACTTCACTTTTGTATCAAGTCCTTTTTTAAAAAATCTCCAAAAGTGAAAGGTGAATTGGGTACCTCAATTTGATATGATAGACAATGACATACCATGAAACTTAACCAACTCTGAAACATACAATTTGGTATATTTTTCAACATTGAAAATAGTCTTGACCAAAGAGAAGCCAATTTAGTGATTATGTCCATGATCACCCAAATGGAGTCATGTTGCCTATAGGCATGGGGCAAACCTGTCAATAGGTCCATATTCATATCTGTAACACTCCTCATGTTCATGGGATGGAAAAATGAAAGTTAAGAAAATTTGACACTAATTTGCTCCTACAAGCCAGTCTACGGCTCGTGAAAAAATTCACAAGTCGTAGGTGAGTTTATGGACTTGAGTCTGGAAAGATGAAAATTTTGAGAGTTTCTAGAAGTGGTTTCATGATTAACAAGACGAGTGAACAAAGGAACCACTGGTTGGTATCGTCAAAAAGGGCCTCTGAAGGATGGAAATTTTCCTAAGTCAAAGGATGATGTGTAGAAGGACTTACAGCTTGTAGAAGCAATGAGGGATCACCTTGCATGTTCATTGTTGAGAGATGCAAATTCCAGTGACTCAACTTTTGGTGACACAGATTCTACGGGCCAAGTCACAAGCCATAGATGTATCCACAATACATAGATGAGGTCTCATGAATGGCTTTGAAAATTTTTAATAAATGGCGTCTTTGACATTTCCAATTCATTTAAGTCCTAAACTATGTCGTTTTGGCCATCCCAACTACCTTACCCGACTCTAACCCTATAAATTCTATTTCTAACTCATCGTAATTCATTCATCCTCATAATTCTTTTTTTAGTTTTCAAATATTTCTCTCTTTAGAAAAGGATTCCATCGAAGCTAGAGTTTGAAGTTTGGCTTAAGAATTTCCAAAATTATCTATTCCAATTCTAAGGGTTATCACTTGAGGTATGTAAAGCTTCATTCATGAATTAGTTTTATTCATGAATCTCAATCTAAAATCTCATTTTTATCAAAGTTTCATGATAGTTTCTTATAGGCTTTTTTGCCATGATTCTAACTTCATGGATTAAGATTCCTTCATGATGATTATACCTAATTATGCATGAATTATGAACCATTATATGATTTTCAAGCAAAAGTGTGTGATATTATGTACATATGAATAGGGCCTAATGATTTGATGTGGGTTGTTTTACTAATGATCCCAAATTTAATCAAATTGCAGGTTTCCTCTATGAACTTTATTTAATTGCATGATTTTGATTCAATTGTTCATAAACCCACTCTAGCCCTAGTCTCCTATGATGAACTATGATATTCATGAATACAACTTTAAGAATATGTAAAAGTATGTTCTATGATGATGATGATGCTATGATAAAAAAGGTGACAAAGACCCTAATGTTTATGTTGATAATGTTAAGGTGAAAATGTCTACCCACACTCTATGAAAGTTAAAGTAAATGAACAATTCTTATGGCATAAGATGTTTTTATGAAAGATTATGATGACTACTTTACAAGCTACGGAAGTATGATTTTAATAAAGTAGAACTTATGTTTAAAAGCTATGTATATGCATGGTTAGGTGTTCCATGGGATATGACTTAGTATTGAGAGGGCTTTAATAAATTTCATAGTCCCAAAACTATGTGCTTTCATAGGAATGATGTTCATATTTTTATGCCTTAAAGGTGTGCTAATAGATCTATTTAGCTTTAATGATGGACACTCACCATTCTAGGATAGAACCTCAAGGATGGTGTCAAATGATGGGTTCTAACCATGCTAGGATAGAGCCTATAAGGTTCGGATCGAGTCTACCTTGGTAAAGTCGACTCCTCTTTGCTTGGTGTAGAGGGAACATCAAAATTTCATATAATAGTTCGCATAGTCTTATATATCGATTATGGTCTTATTCTCATATATGTATGCTAAGTTTAATGAGTGGATTTGATGATGCTTCTTCTCATGATTTTTAATATGCATTGATCATGTATATTGTGTCCCTATCCTGTTGATTATCATTATGCATATTGATATTATATTATGATGTCTTTTGATTTCATAACATGCCTACATACTTAGCACATTTCATGTACTAACACATACTTGTTTTGGCCTATATGATCTAACCGTGTAGGGATAGACAACGAGGTGACTCTCTTATTACGAGGCTAGATTGGGATTCCAAGCTTGATGATTGTTGGTGAGTTACCATGCTTCAGGAACAATCCCATTTATGATGTTTCGACATATTGAGACTTTATCATTTCCTTTTTGATGTATATCTTGAGGATGGGCTCGTATGCTATGTTCTAGATCTTGCCAAGATCTTATGAGGTAGAGGCATGTTTTGGACACTATGGACTAATGTATATTTGTTAAACCCCGAAATTTCCTAAGATTAATTATTAATTGTTGGGATTGATGTATGTCTTAAACTTAATCCGTTTGAGGTGCGGGAGTAGGGAATTAAGTGAATTTGGCGGATAAAATTTATTTTGAAGTCGAAAGTCCTT
>JAOTQR010078985.1:0-10875 GCA_025774065.1 Solanum ossicruentum
AATTCCATATTCCTCTATCGTTGGAAGTCTAATGTATGCAATGGTATGCACTAGACCTGATATTGCTCATGCAGTTGCTGTTGTAAGCAGATTTCTTGATAATCCAGAAAAGAGCATTGGGAAGCTGTAAAGTGGATACTTAGGTATCTGATGAGAAGCTCAGATGAATGTTTGTGTTTTAGAGGCTCTAGTCCAATCTTGAAGGGCTATACAAATGTTAATATGGCTGGTGACCTTGATAACAGAAAATTCACTACTGGATATTTATTTACTTTTTCAGGGGAAGCTATATCATGGCAATCAAAGTTGCAGAAGTGCGTTGCACTATCTACAACTGAAGTTGAGTATATTGCTGCTATTGAAGCTAGCAAAGAGATGATATGTCTTAAACAATTCCTTCAAGAGCTTGGGCTGCAGTAGATGGACCATTTAATCTATTATGATAGTCAAAGTACAATAGACTTGAGCAAGAACTCGATGTACCATGCAAGGACAAAACACGAAGACGTGAGATACTACTGAATTTGAGAAAAGATAGAGAACAATTCTATGCAAGTTGAAAAGATCTCTACAAATGAAAACCCTGCAGATATGTTGACCAAGGTTGTGACGAGAGACAAGTTTGAATTGTGCAAAGAACTTGTTGGCATGAGCTCTCTCTGAAAGGATAGAAGTACCTCCTTCCGGTAAATGGGTCTGGAGGGGGAGATTAATGGGGTCCACACCCATTTGCAAAAGAAGAAGGCAAATTGAATTTGCCTTTCAAAATTGGTCAAGAATTGCTGCAATTTGCAAACACAAATTGCAAGCCAACTATCTTCTTCTCTAATTGGCCAAGAGAAGAGGTGGAGAAATTTTTTCTCCTATAAACAGAGGGTTTCTACTCTCATTTAAAATCATGCAGAAAGAGAAGAAAAACAGAGAGCCATAGAGAGAAAGAAATAAACACTATGTATTTATTTTCTTCTGTGAGATATACCATAGACTATAAAATAAAATAGTTTGTGAAGAAAAATTAGAGTGTGCGCTTAGAAAATATTTTTTCCTAAAAGAAATAGTGTGTTCACTATTTTTGGTATTTTTCTCTGAGTGCCTACTATTTGTAATAGTAGAGGAAATTGTACACTTGTGCCTACTATTTGTAAAAATAGAAGAAATATAGTAGAAGTGTTGATTTGTGGACGTAGTCCAAAAGTTTTGGGTGAACTACGTTAAATTTTCTGGTGTCTATTTTTATTCCTCCTAAATTTTATTGCTCACTCCGCTGTGTGGGCCTCAACGAGCAAATGACCAACTTATAAGGTTCAACCCATCCCATTAGTATGAGGTCTTCTGGGAGATGTCCAAAAACAAATCCGTGAGGGTTTGGCCCAAAACAGACAATTTCATACTAATACGGGGTTGGGATGAGGGTGCGCGCGATTCCTAACTGGTACATGCTTCATATTTTTGTTAAGTCAATATTGGGGATTAGGAGTCTTGTTGTGCTGCTAACTTTGTTGATATTGTGGTGTCTTGTATTTACTATGTTCTAGTTACTTGCTTACATTCGTATCTTTGGAATTGGCCAAATGATTCTACCAATTTATTGTTATTGTGCATTGATACTACATTTGCACTTTCTTTCTTGAGTGTAAGACATATTCAAACGGCTATTATGAAACCTTAAATGTGAGAGCTAGGCACGACATCTAAATCCAAAGGTGAGCTACTTCTTTCAGATAGTCATGGATTTCTCTTGTTTTTTTAGTCCATCTGTTCGGACTTGGACTCCTCAGTTCTTATATTTTCTTCATTCAGGATTGCATCTCTTTATTCTAGATATTAAGAGTTTTGATACACGTCTTTTAGGTTTTAGGGAAAATATTTTTGCAGATGTTTATGATAATGAATTTTGTTTTTGGGAACTTAATCTTTTATTATTTTAAACTATTATCTTAGTTTCTTAGTCAACTGCATGTTGGATTGTTAGTTATTTCTCCCATCGAAGAATCAATGTGGGTGCCACTCACCACGGATTGGAGTTGTGACGGATATTTTGATGGTATTTTACATTAAATGATGATAACTAATTAAAAACCAACAATCTACCGATCATAGCTAAATGATGCTACAATTTTACTTTCAGAAAAATCAATGCTTATTGTAGTAATTTTAATGATAGCAAATAACTTTGTTATTTTATCGATATCCAATGACCACGTACAAGATAAACTATAACAAAATAGACATAGATTCTGTCAAGAAAGAACAAGGTAGCTCCAATGCTTACAAGAAAACTAAAATGATATAATATAATATATTTTTTGTTAATAAAACAAACAGAAATGTAGTGTTTCTAAGTCAATTCCATTTGACATGTTCCATCAAACTTTAATCTGTTTGTATAGAAATAATGAGGAAATGTTGGTATTCTGATTCAATTTTATGGCATTTTCCTTCTACCATTATTTGCCTTCCAGCATCATATTTATTTTAAAACAGACATTACTTTATATTATCCATCGTCAAGTTTGTCTCGAACAACATATTCATAACATTTCTTCTTCACCAAATACTCAAGTGGTATAGAAGAAAATTAAAAACAAAATCTTCAATAATTATAACATAAAATATAAAAAATAAAGATAACTACTTTCCAAAGCATGACCAAGAAATCTTACTATTTTCTGACTCTACTCTATGATGCTAAAAGTTACTTTCAATTCATAGTGTCATGTTTCAAATTTTGAGAAATTACTTTTTCATGTGAAATGATCATTTTTTCCTTCTCTTAAGGGTTTCATGCTTTGTTTGTATTTTGGGAATAGTTTGTGTGGTTCTTGATGCGATTGAGAGATTTTTTGATAATTTTAAGACCTTGGCAGAAACTTTATTGAGATAGTTGACTTTGATCTGTTGCATTCAAACACTGACTTTGGTCTATATGATAGTTGGGTAGAGCCCTGAGAAATTAGGATTCGTTTTGAGTATATAAGCTAAAAGTTGAGTTTTTGGCCTAAGAGAGGTTTGTAGGGGTATTATTGCATAACAAAAATTTTTGAAATTTCTCGATTTCATTGGCTTCGTAACGTACTTTATGATCAATTTGCACCGTTGGTTCGTATTTATAGGGCTTCGGATGAGTTCTAAGTGTCAAAAGATATTTTGAGAGTGTTGATACAAGTTGACCGCAGTCAACACGTGGTCAAGAATCTTTTTTTTCTTTTACTGAAACATCCCTTATTTTGAAATTTCTTCTTCTTTTGGTTATTTCACTATTTTCAACACCTTGAGAGCTTGAAAGGGAGAGTTTCGGAGAGATTTCTTGCGGCAATTCATATGGATAAGTTCTAACTCAATTCTAAATTAATTTCTACTAATTGTACTTTCTAAATTTTTCAAAAATCAAGATTTCAAAAGTGAATATTGGATTTTTTTCTCCATTTCAAAATTTATAGTTTCATAATTTCAAATTCATTTCTTGTTCAATTTTAATAGGTTTTTCAAATGAACTCATGATATGTAGAACCTAACTATCAAATCAAATTCCAGTTTTGCCCGTGTAATTTTTGAGGTTATTTTTGAATGAATGTGACTCCAGATCTTAAACTTTGCAATATGAGTATCATTAAACTCCTTTGATAAATTATTTCTATTTTTGATAGTAGAAAATCATTTTGAAGTCGGTATTTAAGGCTAAAGTTTCGATAGACTGCTCGAGTGAAATTATTTATTTTTGAAGTAGGTTTGACTATGCTTCTTTGAGATTGAGATTGGGTAATTGTTAGTTCTTATATCATAGCTTGGGATGGAATCATAATACGATTTGAGATTGTTGATTTTGTTGTAATTCCCTTATGGGGGCTTATTGTACAATTTAGCCTATATGGGGGCATTCTTTGTTACTCATTTGCTTTGTGAGCATGTAATTCACGAGTTGCCTGTGAGAGAGGTTTGTAGCACTAATTAACCTATAATGCTCATGAAGGGGTTTATTTGAGAAGAGTTTAATTTGGACAATCAAATTGGGAAATATAATAAATAAATATTTAATAGTTTTATTTTAGAGAAATTATTAAAAATAAGGGTAAATATGAGTCAATAGGTTAATATTGAGGCTATTTTTTAGTCAAAAGATTGATGTCAGGGGCATTTAAGGTCCGAAAGATGGATAAAGGATAGTTTTGTCCTAATTCAAATAATTGAAAAAGTATTTTCACGCGTCGAGTTTACACCCTGGACGTGACCGATTTCTGGTCCCAAGCAAACCGCTTGACCTAGCTACTTTACTCAGCGAATGACTTACATAATAAATGATAGGCTTATGTATGAGTTAAAGTTACTGCGATAATCTGAACAGACTAAATAGAGGAAATATCCCAACAATAACTGAAAGCAAGAATTAAAACGTATGTCATCCCGTCTATGGAATCTCTAACTAAGATAATCTGAAACAACTACCGCAATAAGCTCATGGTAACCATAACTGAAAATAAAAACTAAAACAAAAATAAATATTTCAAAGCCTCTGACTTATAGTAGGCCTCACCAATAGCTGAATGAAAAATTAGGCCTCAACAGAGTGTCTGCTGATGGACTCTGTCACCTGTATCTACATCATAAAACGATGCAGATCTAAAGGACATCAGTACGTGAAATGTATGAGTAAAATAGTCAAAACAGGGGACTCAGGTAAGACACTATAATCGGAAGTAGTTAAAAGCATGTCTCAAAATATGACAGTAAAAATAGTAAAATATAGTGTATGCACAAAGTAATAACATATACTGAAACTCTGTATGCAAGAATTAGTTTACTTTAACTTGAAGAGTTTCTCTAACCGACAACCATCACTATGAGTCTCGTGATGATACAACGTCTTGCATACACTGCCAGATCCATCTACACTTTGCCAGAGTAAGGGATAAAACTAGGAGAATAGATCCATCCCAAAACTAGGTCATCTCAGTGGCGAAGGAAGAGTTGTACTCTTGGTACAATCCTATCCTATGCTGACTACATAATCTATGAGTTCGAGTTGTTATTACTCTTACTCATATCGATGTTCAATACTACTCCCAGAATAACTTTTATAATGCTCATAACTTTAAGAATGAAATTACTCAAAATACTTTTAATCTTTTGGGATCTAGGCCAACTTTAGCTTTCTGTTAACTTTTCTCAAAACTGTACAAAATTATATGCTTCATGCTTCACTATTCATAAAATACTTACGCTAATATTTTTCTTGAGTTTATAGCAAATTTTGAATTTCATAGATTTTCGTAATAACTTTAGGCTGGTTTAACTAGATTAGTAATTAAAAGTAGCCTCTCAACTTAGGACCTCAATGCAGTAGAAAATTTCATACTTTTCTTCAAAAATAACAGAGACAAGAACTTTTACCCATAAAGAAGAAATCATGTTCTTAACTAATAGATTGGTACTTAGAGAAACTAATAGTGACATGATGGTAAAAATAGCCTAGTATGACTTTTGTAGGCCTAACATACCTAGAGAGATTAGATCTTGAAGAATTTGAGGAAAGTGCTTGAAAGCCCTAGCCCTCTCCTCTTGAAACTATGTTTTAAGTTTTGGGGAATGTTTTGAGTGATAATGAGTTGATGAATCACGTTTAAGGATTGAATTAGGTAAAAATTGACAAGTTTAGGCTTAAAAGGTAAAGGACAAAAATATCCTTCCTTAAAAACTGTCAGAGCCGTCCACGAGACCCTTCCTATGGGTCATGGATCAACATACGGCAGGTCTGTCGAACCACATGTGTCACAAAAGTTGAGGTACTAGAGTTGCAACTTCTAAGTCATGAACATACAGTACGACCGTCTAAGCACTTACGGGCCATCGTAAACCCCTTTGTAGTGAGACTACAGACTTAGACAAATTTTTTGTTCCTCAGGGCCACTTTCTACAAACTTGTTAACAGGTCGTGGTTCATTATAAGGTTTGTCTTCTAGCACGTATGTCAACTTCCAGAATTTCTTCAATTTTTCCCATTTTCACTAGCACTTTCCACGAATGCACATACCACCCGTGGATGCATCTACGAGCTGTAGAGTGACTCGTAGGATCAACCTTTCAGCAAAAAAATCTTTACTTTTAGTTTTTCAAGCCTATAAACATGAGAAGTATTACAATATTTTAATCCCCTTCTCTGTTAAAAAAATAAAATAATCATAAACAACGTAGATTTGTCCAAAAGAACCCAATAACTCATTCTTTAAGAGAAAACTGAAAAAATAATACCTATATTTTGCAAACAAAACAAACAGAAAATTAAAGCAGTAGTGTTTCTTAGTCAATTCTATATGACGGATAACTCATTCTTTAAGAGAAAACTGAAATAATAACTATATTTTGCAAATAAAACAAATCGAAAACCAGTAGTATATTTTGCAAATAAAACAAATCGAAAACCAGTAGTGTTTCTTATTCAATTGTATGGCATTTTCCTTCCACCATTACTTCGATTTCCAGCATCATTTTCTTTAATTTTTTGGTGATAAGCATCATATATTCATATCTGTATTCAAACATGCATAATATTAAATTGACCATCGTCAAATTAGTCTCGAATGACATAATAAAACCAATTGTATTATTCCAAATACAAAAAAATAAAAAAATAAAAAATTTAAGGTGTCCAACTGGTCAGTTTTTTCTTAAAATATTTGAAGTGTAGAAAGTATTGACAAACTTCTCCTACTTCATTATTGTCTTCTACTTCAGTCTTTTTGTAAACCAATTTTGGCTTTGTTGTTACTATTAAACAATATTTGGTTCCTTCATCATCTTTTTTAAAATATTGTTGATGTATAAATTAGACCTATGTATGGGGCAGAATTGACTAAAGCACGTGGCACTAGAAGGAAGGGCACATGGTGATAGCATATGAGGAGAAGTAGGGATGACAATAGGGCGGGCATTTTTTAAATCGCCTTACCTTGCTCCTGCATAAATTTTTTTTCTCATTTTCAATCCGTCTTATTGTGTATGCATGAATTCATCCTGCATAAATTTTTAATTTTTTTGTTTTTATTATTGAGTTTAATATAAAAAATAAAATTCATAATATTATTTTCATTTTTCACTAATTAACATCTGAACAATTGCTTAACTGTTTTTAGTTAACATTTCAACAATTAATGTTTATTAATCGCTATTTTTAATCACTAATTAATTATTTCTAATTAGCATTTCAACAACTAATAATTCATTGCTAGACACATCTAGTTTAACTCTTCTTTTTTTCGAAAGAAAAATTTAAAATTAAAGCCAAAATTTAATATAAAAATTTTATATCTTTGAATTTTTATTAATTATAAAGATTTAATTTTCTTCAAATTCTTATTTAGTACCTTAAACTTGCTTAAACTAGCAACATGTCTGGCCCCAACATTAATTTTAAAAATGTATATTTCAATCCGCCCCACATAACTTTATACCCATCCAGTGCTAAATAGCTTTAAATTGTCCCCGTACCTATCCCGTCCCATCCCATTACCATTGGTAAGAGCAAGTAGTTGATAGTACCTGCCTCATGAAGGGACATTTATCACGCTCCGAGAGAGTACCTAGACGTAATTGGAATTCGGTGACTATCACTAGCCCCCAAGTGAACTACCTATTTTAATCGCATTCGTTCGATCAGTTGATCAACGGAAGATATTAAAGGAATAACCTTAACTATCATTGGGCTATAAGACTCATCAACTATGTATATTATATGAAACAAGATTAATGAAAGAGCTCAGTTTAAAAAAAAGAAAAGGTGAAAAGAACCCCAACGTCATCTATCATCTCTCTGTATCTATGAAGCCTCTAAATCTAAAGCTATTGTCTAAGAAGGTACCATGACAGCTCATGGCTACCACAATTCAAGAAAATAACTCAGTCGAATAAAAGAAAAAATCATCCTCCTAATGCAGGGGAGGCCGCACTAAGTCTCTAGCTGAAAGTCTGTGAACCTCAATGATTCGCCTGCTGAAGTCCTCTGTCTACTGAATCTGCATCATACAATGATGTAGCGCCAAATGGGCGCTAGTATGTGAAATGTACTGTATGTAAAATGGGCTAAAATAAACAGTATAGGCAAGACAATATGACATAGCATCAACTTATCAGTCACTCAATCTCAGCTCATAATAAGGAATAGGACACTATCACATCACCATCAGTCAAGACTCATACTATCACATCAACATCAGAGTACTATCAACATGGAACCTATCTGGAAGTTTTTCTAAGCGACAACCATAATCTATGAGCCGGTGATGATACAACGAAGAGATGTCATTGCCACATCCATCGAGTACCTTGCCGGGGTAAAGGACGAGTCTATTAGTGGGTCCATAAGTCTATCAAGTCCTCTTTTGGGACAAAGGAAATATCTGCTTTCACGGTCCAATCCTCTCCTACATTGGCCACTAGTTCATGAGTGCAACTGAGACTCACTCTTATCCATTTCGGTGTTCAATGCTCCTACCATGACTCGACTTGCCCATAAATCGTCAATCAATCAAGAATTCCCATTACCTAGCCTCTTTGGACAAGAAACCTCGACTCATCTTATCATCTATCAACTCAAGGTGTAGAATCATTCTTTCAAGATTAATTTTAATCTCATTTAGACTCTCAGGATGCTAATTTCATCAATTTCAGTTATCAACACATTCATCTCAGGACCCGGACCATTGCAAACCACACGCCCAAATGGTCAAGGCTCTAAATATTACCTCTAAGTTCATTCTTGAAATCTTTGGTTACGGAAATCATGTATGATATATACATAATCATGTAGTAATTCACTTAAACAGTTAATTCAAGTTATTATGATCATTAATTCAAGAAAATATATGAAAATTAAAGATATTTTTCAAAATAACATTCAAGAATTTCACAAACAAGATCCATCGTATTCAACTATCGACCTAGTTAAATCAAGGGAGCACATAGGAGAACAATCCCATGTTCTTGGTAGCCTTGACATACTTGGGATGAAGATTGTACTAATCTTCAGCAAGAACTTGACCCTCAATCCCTGAATCTTCAAACCCTTTCTTCTTCCTCTCTTAGTAATACGCTTTTAGACTAGGAAAATAGTGGATTTTGAAACCCTTCATTCGAATAAAAGACTTTAAAATACATTTTGAGACTTGGAATAGGATGAGAAATGACCAAAAGACCCTTCCCGAATTAAAAACAAAATTCAAAAATTTTGCACTAGTCCACGACGCACAAGAGGCGCGGACCAGTGTATTTTTCTCAAATTTTCTCCTAACAAATTTTTTTCCTTCCCGTCGAATTTTTCTAAAAAAACACAAGTGTTGATCCGCGCCCAGGGCACGTCGTGGCCATGGCACGCATCAACACTGTTTCGAGAAAAATTATAAAAAATTATTTTTCGATCTGATCGCTCTAAAATTAGGTCGAGACCATTTTCCCACTTTGATTTTTCGCGCTGATCGCAAATCCAGTCTCGGATTATCCATCGGAGTTTGGAAAGATATGTTATACGCACGATTACGTTCTAGGGACTTTTTGATAATTTTACGAGATGTTACACCATTTTTGGAAGACACAAGAAGGAACTTCGCCAAGGATTTGTTAAAGATATAAACACAATGGTGGACTGGCTGTCTATCATTGGTTACTACTCTCACATTATTCAAGCTGCTAATAATGGGATCTAATGAGTTAAGTTAATAATGCACGTGCTTGAGCTCATACAAATTTATCGATGGAAAAAGGTCATATTTATCCTCGCACTCTCACATATAAGCCATATTAGCCCTTCACTATACTTTTAAAACATATTTGTCCTTTTCATCCAATTTTAGCATCATTTTTCTTTTGTACTTTTAAAAAAGATCATATTTACCTTTACGATGCTAAATTCCCATCTCCTAAATATTGCCCTTTTCTTTCAATTTAGGATCTTATTTGCCTTTATACAATAAAAAGATCATGTTTAGCTCTACGACATTAATCTCATTTCTACCTTAATTTTCTTCTATACTTTATGGGATATATTTTTTCCAATGAAATCTATTAGCCCATTAATTGGGGAAAATATGTTAGCCCATTTTTCATTAAATGAGTTATTATACCATTTATCAAATAAGTTAGTAAATTAATTGGGGGGAAAGAGGTCTCACATATATGTCCCATAAATCACATATAAAAAAAATATAAAACATGAGGATTTAATATTGTAGGAACAAACATGAAATTTTTTAGATTATAAGGGGAAATATAATCCTAAAGTTGAAAGAAAAAAGCATATATATTGAGGACATGATAATTTAATTTAACATCGTAGGAGTAAATATGAGATTTTCGAGAGTACAAGAGAAAATATAATTCTAAGGACGGATAAAAAGGACAAATATGTTGAAAAAGTATAACAATGCACAAATATGACTTATTTGAGAAAGAACACAGACAAATGTGATCCTTTTTCGATTTGACAGCACTATCTTTTTGATAAACAGTTTAGCAGCCACCGTGGAGCTGGCCAAGAAACTTTGTTCAAACCACTCTAATGAAATACTGACCTTCTAATTTGTCTAAGGAACATTTTATTCTATTTGTTCCATTATCGAGTACTAATACTTTGTTAAGTATAAAATGAGTAAAGTAATAACACAATACTTTATTGTGAAAAACTTCGGCTCATAAAGGATAAAAACTGCAATTTACACCTTTGTAGGATTTAACTTTACAACAACATTATCCTATTGCCTCAAAAGCTTCCGCCCATTACGGGGTAAGGGGATCGGATGTACCCCATTGCGGGGTAGGATTTAACTTTAAATTCACTAAAACTCTGAGCCTCAATAATTTAAGATAATAAATTCCGTGACATAAGGAATT
>JAOTQR010078986.1:0-10874 GCA_025774065.1 Solanum ossicruentum
CACCTTAATTTAATGGAAGTGTCATCCACCAACACCTCGCCCTCCTCATCCTTGATGCACTTCACTTGGTCTAAATCGCGAGCTTTCCTTTCTCTTACTTTAGCAAGCCTATACAATCTCTTGTCCCCACCTTTATCACTCAACTCTTCGTAAAGGCGCTCAAACGTTGCTGACTTAGCATTCGTCACCGCCATCTGTGCTTCTGACTTGGCGGTCTTATAGATTACCTTAAGCTTTTGCTTTTCATCTTCATCCCTAGACTCTAACCACTCTGTGTAAGCGACCTTCTTATCTTTCACTTTACCTTGGACTTCATCATTCCACCACCAATCGCAAAATAGGTAGAATAATATACTAATAATATCAACTCAACATCCGAAGACTCAACTCAGTATAATATGCAAGTTTAAGGTAAATGGTGCTCTTTATATATACACTGGAAAAAAGAAGAAAGACTCCGTTAGAAATCTCATGCTCAATCAAGGTAGCATGGGACTTTCTTTTAACCGACATCTATCCTATCCCACCACCTTTAAGTTAGGTGGTTCACAACAAATTAGCATCGTTGTCATGCCTGTCCTAAACTTGCCACGACAAAGGACGTAGTATCTCTATCTCTCTTTCTCGTGGATCCAAAGAGAATGTCCAAATTTTGGGACAAGAGTAGCCAAAACGTGCTACACGACTATCCCACGCTAGCAAACACAATTCTGGGATTAAACTCCTTACCCAACTCGGTGCTCAATAATAATCCCAAGACTAAAACATCCACAACTCATATATCAAATCCATCCTCTTTAAGACTCTTATTAACTATCACCATCATCTATCAATGTAATTATTATGAGAAAATATATTTACATTATCATCAATATGTACTCAAAGCGTCATGTAGACTCAGTGCTCAATTCAATCAAACCTCATTAAAATGGGAAGTGTTTTCTTGGAAAAACAATATCATGCTTCAAAAATAATCTCTACATATCACCAAAACTCTTTATCAAATCATTATTCATGCTTAAAAGTTATATTCATGAAAACTCAATAAAATATGTTAAAAGAAATCATCAGTGTTTAACATGCCAGTTTGACCATCAAATCTCAATTTTCAAAATAATGCATAAAAGCAATCATAGTCATCAATTAGGGTTCATGTGAATGATGACATGAACATACACCCAAGCAATTACTCAATTTTGAGAACATCATCTAGATATTATTGTACACGAGAAACTAATTAATACCCTATAAATTTACTTCAACAATTTAACTAAGATAATACTTCAAGAATCACGTATGGGGACTCATGCATTATCAACTTATCTATGATCATCTATGGGTCATATGGGAGAACAATCTCACATTTTAAGTTTAGCCTTACATGCCTAGATGAAGAACTGTTGATCCTCTTAAAAAATTTGACCCAAACTGTGGAAATCCTCAATCCCTTTCTTGTTATTTCTCTCAGAAACTTTCATGTACTTAGAACTAGGAGAATATGAGGTTTTAAAACCCTCTGTATGAATTAAAGGGGTTGAAAAACATTTTGGGGTATTAAAATAGGTTGGGAATACCCAAGCTTCAAGTCTTCATTCAAACCTTCATTAAGGAATTCTCCAAAGTCAAGGTATGTGGGTTTCAACTATTGGGTCCTTTCACCCATGATGCGCAAGCTTCCTTTTTACCTAAATTGCATGACTTAAAGTTGATTTACTCATGGGTCGTACTTATTATGAATTTCACTGCATACTATGTTGGGGTTTCATAAAGTTGTGATTGTTTTAACATGTTTTGAGCAATTAATCTAAGATCTATTATGAGATTTGATGAAGGATTTTAATGTAAATTGTTTGAGGGTATTACTAAGTATCTACTAATGATTTTATACTAATTTTCTAGCAAGATTTTACTCTTGAATTACATGATTTAACACTAGCATTACACATCCGCCAAGTATTTGATAAAATGTTCGGATTATGTATCTTGAGTTTTTAAAGGCCTAATGCATGGAATATGAGTTGAATGACCTTATGATGATGAAAGGAAAGTATATCCATGGCATTTTGCTCTATAGTGTTGTGAGATGACTACTTTAATAGAGGGTGTGATGTTCATAAACCTAATTGAGGGGTTGATACCTCATTAGCCTAATTGAGGGGTTGATACCTCATTAACCCAATTGAGGGGTTGATACCTCATTAACCTAATTGAGGGGTTCATACCTCATTAACCCAATTGTGGGATACATACCTCATTAAGCCAATTGAGGGGTTGATACCTTAATCACCTAGGATGGAAGGTGGTATGTTCGACAACCATATCGAGGGGTTTGTACCTTGACAACTAATTGATGGGTTTGTACCTCAATAACCAAGGGTGGTAGGGTGAGACGATCTACCAACCAATCAAGGGGTTTATACCTTGATAAACTATAAAATCTAAAATGATGGTCTCTTTTAACACATATATTATGATCTAAGCATGATTAATTTCAAGCATCTTCCATACATGCCATATTATTGTATGTTATTCATTGCCTATGCTTATGCATTTCGACTATGATGTTTATCTCTTGTTGTATTGCATCCCACATACTTAGTACATTCAAATGTACTAACACATACTCTATGCCTACATGATTTTACTATGTACAAATCAGAGCTCCTTTTGGTCATCCTCCTCCTCCACGTGGCTAGTGGTTCCTATTCAAGTTAGTTGGTGAGTCCTCCATTCTGAGGACAATGTTTATGTTCTTATGCTATGTATTAGAGACTCTCTTTCTTTATGATATGCTTTGACTATAAGGGTGAGCCCAGTTGCTTGTCTTGCCCCCCGCTAAGTTCTACGCTGGAGGTGTGGTTGGACAAGTTATGTATTATGCTTGAGCTTTGACTCACTTATGTTATTCAAGTGTTTTAACTCTTTCCTTTAGTCCCAATTTTCCTTGTTTACGTTTCTTATGTTGTTTTATTTTACTTCAGCGACCATGGATGTGTGCATGATATGCTAAGAGGCTTGTTTGGGGTTCCTTTAGGTTCATCCTTCGTCGTGTCACATCTAGGCCCTATTTTGGGTTGTGAAAAACTTGGGATCAGAGCACTAGGTTGTTAGGTCCTCAACATCTAACACACCACGTCGATTAGAGTCTTGTTTATGATTGTGTTGTGCACCACAACTATGAGCAAGAGGCTATTAGACATTTTAGGAAATGCTTCCCTTTTTCATGGTCAATGTCATGTTATAGAGTTGAGGTAAGGTTATTCCCCCTAATGATTATTCTTTGATGTGCTAGATCATGCCTAACACAAGAGAAAGAAGAGCCCGCTCTTCCAAAGAACAACTGGCTCATGAAGAATTTCGGGATGCTCTTACCATGTTAGCTCATGCCATGGCCAATCAAATCAACCAAGGGGCCCAAACTCCTCATGTTCCTACCCCATCATTTCCAGTGAGGGGCTCCATAAGGATGAACCCACCGGAGTTCTATAGGTCTAAGGTGGATGAGGACCCCAAGAATTTGTGGATGAGGTGTATAAAGTATTGACTATTATGGGTGTTAGATCAGAAGAGAAGGCGGATTTGGCTGCTTACCAACTCAAGGGGGCAGCCTAAATATGGTATGCTCAATGGAAGGAGGAGAAGGGAAACAATAATGTGCTACTATGAAAGGAGTTTATGGCGGCTTTTCTTAATCAGTTCTTCCCTCTTCAGATTAGGGAGGCCAAGATGGTTGAGTTCATGAATTTGAAGCAAGAATCAATGAGTATGAGGGAGTATGCCCTCAACTTAAACCAACTTTGTAAATATACTCCCCAATTAGTGGATGATCCAAGGTCTAGGATGAACAAGTTCATGATGGGTGTATCCGATTTGGTAAGTGAGAAAAACTAGTCTACTATGTTGATAAAATGATATGTACTTGTCCCACCTAATGACATATTATGAACAATTAGAGGAGGAAAATATGAGGAAGAGAAGGGGTAAAGAGGCCAAGAGAGCCCGTTTTGAAGGAAAGTTCCAAAGTCCAAGAGATAGAGACCACATTATGAGTGCAACATGTTGTAAAGTTCATAGAAGCCCATGTTTGAAGGACACCCATGCTTTTTTCCATTGTGGTGAGGATGGGAATAGGAAGAAAGATTTTCCTCGTAAGCAAGGAAAGGATGAAGATGTTCGTCCTCTAGGTGGTGCCCCAAGGCACAATCGGTTCTATACTCTTCAAAGAAGGTAAGAAGGGGATGAGGTACCCGATGATGCTACTAATAAGTTAGAGGTTTTCCTCGATTTTATTGTGCAGGCTTTGATGGTTCTAGGAGTTGCTATTTCTTTCATTATTCCTTTTGTTGCTAGAAAGATTTGGTTATATGAGTCTATTGGTTCTAGAAAGACTTATAAAGGTTGCTCCATGTCCTTACTGTATAAAGTCTTGTCTTGTGATCTTGGTTGAATTTGGTTTGATAGGTTAGAGGTCTTGAGGTGGTTTGGCTACATGCATATCATGCTTACAATGAATATAGGACCCATAAGGTTGTAATATGACGGTTAAGGATGGATGATATATTGGGCCAACTACAATGGGCTAGTCACTCCTCTAAGATTAATTTGTGGTTCGGGTTCTGTACCAAGTGAGGATGAGGGTAGGTAATATCCCTATGTATCCTTTTCGACTAGGAGTGAGCATTTGAGTATTGATGGAGTTGTTTGGGTGACTTATTCACCGGCTATGTTTATGGTTTCATGAATACGGTCTTAAAACCCTACCTTGATGTGCTTGTGGTGGCCTCTAGTTGTGGAGCATTGATTTATTTAGAGTTGTCGACCATTTGGGGGTAGTGTTTCAAGTCTTGGGGGTGAAAGGTTGTTTGCTAAATATGATAGGTGTGAGTTGAGGGTAAAAACAAGGTGGTTAGAAATCCTTAAGGATTATGATATGAGTGTGCATTATTTTCCTCGGTAAGGCTATTGTTGTAGTTGATGCTCTAAGTAGCCTAGCATATGTTGATGATGGTGGCAAAAGGTGACTAGAGAGGTCCACCGGTTGGCTAGAGTGGGGGTTAGGTTGGAGAAAATTGAGCATGGTGGTGTAGTATTCTTAATGGCTCTAAATCCTCTTTGGTTGAGGAGGTCTATTTTAAGCAAGGTCTTGATTCCACCATATTTGAGTTGGAACTTTTGGGCAGAACGATGGTATAGTGGAGGTTGTCTCCCAAGAGGGAGATCGTTGTTTAAGGTACCAAGTGGGCTATGTGTGTTTGAGGTTGAAAATTGTGTTAAGATTGGCTGTGAGTCCTTATAGGGTGTAGAGGAATATTGGTGAGGCTGCATGCGAATGGGAATTGCCTATAGATATGGATATGGCTCGTCCAGTTCTTCATGCTTCTAGGTTGAGGGATGTGTTGGTGACTCTAGTGTTATAGAACTCTTTGAGGTCGTGGGTGTTGTAAAGGATAAGTTAGCTTAGGAGAAGGTCTCAGTGGAGGCATTGACTGGATGGGTGGAGAAGTTGATTGATAGGAGATAGTGTTCGTCAAGGCCCTTTGGAAGAATCGTCAAGTCGAAAGTGTCCCTCGGGAAGCCAGAGCAGGCATAGAAAAGCAATATCCGTATCTCCTTCATTCTACTCAATCTTATGATAATGCGTCAAGTCCTTTTTCCATGGTTCCAAGTCATAAGTCTCAGCTCTCATGTCATTTGCATATATTCATGTTTATATTAACAAGTACATGTTGATTTTAACACTTATGTTGAGGTTTTTGAAAATGATGTTTAAGTGCATTGTTGCATTCTCATGTGGGCTAAAATCATCTTATTTATTTCTCTTATCTACATTTCTTTGACATTCGGGGATGAAAGTTTCCAAGGGAACAATATTGAAATGACCCCAAAAACTGCCCGAAAATGTGTCTCAGAAGTACTCAGAATCGTAATTTTCATATATCTCAAAATTTGTGCGTGATATCACAAGTTCGACTTCATATTCTTGATCAGGGGGTCAAATTGAGTGGGAAATGGGTCTAACCTCGATTTTAAAGCAACCATAGTGAATTTCAAAAATTCAAAGAGAGCAAAAAATAGTGGGCAGGTGCGCCCCAGTGTGTTATTTCATACAGTTTTTTTTAGCTCGATCCAAGGCTTCTGGGTGTTAGGCCTAAGCCCTCCCACACATGAAAATACCTATATCTAGCTTCATATCGGACAAGACATTCCCCAAAACCCTCTCAAACATTTAGACTACTATTTCACTCCAAATCAAGTGACCAAATCTCTTCCAGATCTTAAGGAATTCATCCAAGCTTTCAGTCTCCATTCAAATCTTCATCAAGGAATTCTCCAAAGTCAAGGTATGTGGGTTTCAACCATTGGGTCCTTTCACACATGGTACACAAGCTTCTTTTTTACCTAAATTGCATGATTTAAAGTTGATTTACTCATGGGTCTTACTTATTATGAATTTCACTGCACACTATGTTGGGGTCTTATGAAGTTGTGATTGTTTTAACATGTTTTGAGCTATGAATCTAATATCTATTGTGAGATTAGATGAAGGGTTTTGATGTATATTTTTTAGGGTGTTACGAAGTACATATTGATGGTTTTACACTAAATTTTCTAGCATGATTCAACTCTTGAATTGTATGGTTTTGCACTAGCATTACACATCTGTCAAGTGTTTGATAAAATGTCCGGATTATGTATCTTGAGTTGTTGAAGGCCTAATGCATGACATATGAGTTGAATGATCGTATGATGATGAAAAGAAAGTATATCTATGGTATTTTTATCTATAGTATTGTGAGATGACCACTTTGATGGAGGGTGTGATATTCATTAACTTAATTGAGGGGTTGAAATCTTATTAACCTAATTGAGGGGTTGATACCTATTAACCCAATTGAGGGGTTCATACTTCATTAACCCAATTAAGAGGTTCACACCTCATTAGCCCAATTGAGGGGTTCATACCTCATTAATCCAATTGAGGGGTTGATACCTCATTAACCCTATTGAGGGGTTGATACCTCAATCACCTAGGATGGAAGGTGGTACGTTCGATAACCATGTCAAGGGGTTTGTACCTTGACAACCAATTGAGGGGTTTGTACCTCAATCACCAAGGGTGGTAGGGTGAGACGATCCACCAACCAATCAAGGGGTTTGTACCTTGATAAACTATGAAATCTATATGATGGTCTCTTCTTATACATGCATTATGATCTATGTAAGCATGATTTACTTCAAGATTCTTCCATGCATATCATATTGTTATATGTCACTCATTGCCTATGCTTATGCATTTCGATTATGATGGTTATCTCTTGTTGCATTATATCCTACATACTTAGTACATTCAAACATACTAACGCCTACTCTGCCTACATGATGTTGCCATATAGGAATCAGAATTCCTTTTGGTCATCCTCCTCCTCCTCGTGGCTAGTGGTTCCTATTCAAGCTAGTTGGTGAGTCCTCCATTCCGAGGACAATGTCTATGCTCTTATGCTATGTATTAGAGGCTCTTTCTCTTTACGATATGCTTTGACTGTGAAGATGAGCCCGTTGACCCATGCTAAGTTCTAAACTAGAGGTGTTGTTAGACAAGTTATATATTATGTTTGAGCTTTGACTCACTTATATTATTTAATTGTTCTAACTCTTTCCTTTAGTCCCAATTTTCCTTGTTTACATTTCTTATGTTGTTCTATTTTGCTTCCATGACCAAGGATGTGTGTATGATATGCTAAGAGGCTTGTTTGGGATTTCGTCAGGTTCCCTATTCGTTGTTTCACATCTAGGCCCTATTTTGGGTCGTGAAAATTTTTTTGACACTTGTAAAAGTGATGGAAAACAAAGACTATCTTTTACATACCTGCCAAGTTTATCAACTTTTTGGAAAAATGATAAAAAGTAGAATTTCTAATTTTGTATATGCAAATATAGCCTCTATAACTTTTTTAGGCATATTGCAACATAATCTAATTGTACGGATAGTGATTTGGATGTCACATCCAAATGGGAGAAGCATAATCAATGTCAAGCACAAAAGGCTTGATATGATCATAAATGATGAACATATCTCTTTAGTTAGAAAACTTTGCATTCTATATATAACTTTTTTTCCAGTTCTTTTTTTCCTTATTCCTACTTCATTTTATTATTGGAAGACAAAAATAAAATTTATTATTCTCCATAATTGTCATCTCTTCTTCCTTGTATAAATTTGTGCGAAATTAATTTCTCAAACTAATGTTCGTTCTTAGTTTTTAGTACAAAATATATTTTTTAATGTTTGAATTGTTATTTAAAGTGATTTTGTTGTGGAACGATGAAGAATATAGTAAAACTAAGAAGGAATATAAAGAGAAGATGTAGTGGTATTTCTTATTCACTCATCTTTCTTTCTTTTCTCACTTATGCATTTTGTTACAAGAAAAGGGGGGTATTTATACTTGTGTATACATGGTCATTTATGGTTTTATTATTGCCATGTATACACCTTATACACCAAGTATAATACATGGATAAATAACTTACAACATTTACTAAAATTAGTGTAATGCATCTTACACATATGTGTATTATGTGTATATTTATGTTGCACAAATTATATTATCTAGACAAAGAAAATATTTATTTCAGCATCCATTTTACAACACTCCCCCTTGATGTCCATGCAATAATACGCTTTGTTTGCTACCTCAGTAAGAACCTTACTAGGAAAACCCAGTGGGACAGAACCTTGGTTAAGGAAAAAAGAGTGCAACGCGTATTTGCTCCCCCTGATGAAAATATCATTTAGTATCTCGAAGACACACATCCCAATCTTGTATCTTCTCTTTTTAAAAGTTGAAGTAGACAATACTTTGGTGAATATATCTGCTAAGTTATCACTAGAAGGAATTTGTTGGACATCTATTTCACATATCTTTTGAAGATCATGAGTGAAAAGAATTTTGGCAAAATATGTTTTATCCTATCTCCTTTGATGTATCCTTTTTGTGGTTGAGCTATACATAAAATGTTGTCTTTATATAACATTATTGCAAAATCTCTTTTCAGAGGAAGGCCACACATTTCCATGCTGTGTTGAGTGTTGATCTCAACCAAACACATTCTCGACTAGCTCCATGAATAGCTATTATTTCTATATGATTTGAAGGAATAGCTACAATAGTTTGTTTTGTTGAATGCTATGAGATGATTATACTTCCACATGTAAATAAGTAACCTGTCTATGATCGCGCTTTATGTGGGTCAGACAAATATCCTGCATCTTCATAACCAATTAGTTGCGGATTGGACTCTTTCAAATAAAATAGTCCCATATCAATAGTTCATTGAAGATATTTGAATATATGTTTAATACCGTTCCAGTGTCTCCGTGTTGGACAAAAACTAAATCTTGCTAATAAATTTACAGCAAAGGATATATCTAGCCCAGAATTATTAGCAAGGTACATTAATGCACCAACTGCACTAAGATAAAACACTTCAGCACCAACGAGCTCTTCCTCATTTTCATAAGGCCAGAATGAATCTTTATTAATATCTAGTGATCTCACAATCATTGGGGTACTTAATGGATGTGCTTTATCCATATTAATCTTTTTAAAAGTTTTCAGTATATATTGATTGATGAATAAATATACCATTTGTAAAATGCTTAATTTGTAGACCAAGATAAAATTTTTGATATTTTCAAGGTCTTTCATTTCAAATTCCTTTTTCAAACATTCTACTGCCTTTGAAAGTTCTTCACGAGTTCCAATAATATTCAAATCATCAACATATACAACTATTATAGTAAATTTTGATCCAGGCCTTTTAGTAAATACACAAGGACAAATTTGGTCATTTTTATACCCGTCTTTCAATAGATATTTTCTAAGGTGATTATACCACATATGGCCTAATTGCTTCAATCCATATAAAGACTTTTGAAGCTTTACTTAACACATTTTCCTGGAATCTTTATATATTTCAGGCATTTTAAATCCTTCTGGATTCTCATAAATATGTCGTTGTCTAATGAGCCATATAAATACTTTGTAATGACATCCATTAGATGCATATCAAGTTTTTCATAAATTGCCAGATTTATAAGATATCTTAAGGTAATTGTATCCACCACAGGAGAATATGTCTCCAAACAATCAATGTCAGGTCTTTGAAAACATCCTTGTGCCACAAGTTGTGCTTCATATCTTACGACTTCATTTTTCTCATTTTATTTTGGCACAAAGACCTTTTTTTACCTTACTGGATTACACCTTTAGGTGTTCGGACTAACGATTTTAAAACTTTGCATTTCTCAAGCGAAGCTAATTCAACTTGAATAACATCTTTCCATTTTGTTCAATCATTTCTTTGTCTACATTCCTCGATAGATTTTGGTTCAAGATCCTCATTTTGTTGCATTATCTCAACAGCATCATTAAAAGCATAATTATTATTGACAATTATATTATTTAGATTCCATATTTTCCTCGATAAGACATAGTTTACTGAGATTTCTTCATTATTTTCAGGTGTTTGAACCTTCTCTAGGTTTCATCAATTATTATGTCTACTTGGTCCCGTTGAGCAAATTTTTTTATATTATGACCATCTTGATTATTTTCTCCTTTCTTTTTTCGAGGATTTTTATCCTTAGAACTAATTGGCCTACCACTTTTCAAGTGTGGTTTAGAATCATTTGCATTAATTAGTTGTCCTATTGGGACATCAAACTCGAATTGGAGCATTGACAGTTGGAATATAAGATTTAGTAATTCTTGATAAGTTAGTGAATGCATCAGACAGTTGATTTGCAATATTTTGCAAATGAATTATCTTTTGAACTTCATATTCACATTGATTAGTTCGAGGATCTAAAT
>JAOTQR010078987.1:0-10874 GCA_025774065.1 Solanum ossicruentum
TGTGTGTGTGTGTGTGTGTGTGTGTGTATATATATATATATATATATATATATATATATATATATATATATATATATGTATGTATGTATGTATGTATGTATATTTCGAGCTCATTTTTCATCTGATTTGAGTGATTCCAAAGGCTAACTTACGTATTTTTTCAGAGGAACCTCGTGGAAGAGTTGGAAATTACTATTGACATGCAGTTTGAGGTAAATTTCCTGGTTTTGCCACTGCAGATCGATATTAGTTATCAGAAACTTTGAATATTAATTTCGCTCCTATTTAGAATCGGAGTTCAGTAAAATTTTAGGCTAAATTGTAAATTTTCATGTGGAACATTGTGAGGACCTCGAATTATAGATTTGGCACATGTTTTGAGGTAAAAATTTCTATTTTTTTATTTTATTTTCATAAACTATCAAATACTCTGTATTGTGATATCTCAATCGTTTCTTATTGAAATAAAGAAAATTTGGAACTTAAATGATACTACTTTTCAATATGTACACTATGGTAATGTTTGGATTTTGCTGGTTTGGCTGTATTTTTGAATAATCAAACTGAGAAGCTATTAAAAATATTTTTCTGATAAAAATGTAACTTGATTTTTGTGTTTTTTCTCCTTGAATAGAATCTCGTTTTGAACTAAATTTTTGGCTATAGAATCAAGGTGACATAGAAATCATTTTGTATGAGCTGATTTAGTATTTTGGACATGGGCTCTGTTTTCCCTCGTTTTAGTCACAATTGATGTATTTCTCCCATTTTATGTGATCTTACAGTTAGAAAAATTATATTTAAGAACAATTGTATTTATGTTGTGATACATGTTTTGAGAGTTGAGTGGCATTTGGAGGCAATTAGGAGAGGTAAAACTCTCGGGGACTAATCTAGAACATGTGGATTTACCTTTCAGGTAGACTAGGCTTTTTTTTCTCTAGACTGAGCTAAAATATGTGGATGTGGCTATGTGTAGTTGAGATTCCCTGAGTACATGCTAGACATGATGATGCGGACCGGTGATTTTTGTAATAATTATCGTACTAGTTGTAACTGCCATACCAGCATGTTGTTGCCTTGTTAGTGAGAGCTTGTTGTTGATATCGTTTGGATTCTCTGTCACCTGTATCTATTATATTAGCTAGAATTGATGTTATGTGGGTTGTAAATACTTCTATGAAAGATCGTAAATATGAGATAGAGTGCGACTAAGGTAAGTTAAACATTGATGCTACCTATGTACAAATAGTTTCCTGTTTAAGAGCTTATTTGACTGGGTGGGCTTACTAATATTGACACTTACATTCCACCTGATATACTTCTGGTTGTTGCTGACTTATATGATAATTATGTTTTGTTTAAGGTTCGCTCGCCCTCAAACTGAGTTTAAATGTGTGATGTACATCCGTATGTTATTGGGGGTTACTAAGTACGGGCTATATTGGGTGAGATGGGTTTGTGACCACTGTTTTAAGTACTAAAATAGTTATAGATGTTATACTTGTTAGGGTTTAGCACCATTAAACTATGAAAGAGCTTGGTAAAGATTAAATGTGGACTTATGTCCTATGACTGGTAGATATACCCAGCTTGATACTTGTTTAAGTGCATGTATAGCTTGATGCTTCTAATATATGATGCTTGTGAGATTGGTTGTTGATTGTATTCTATGCTGGTTACTTATATCAATGTATATGATTTTGATAACACAATTTTCTCTGTATACTTGATGGACACAGCTGGTGGATTATCGATGTTTAATCTTAGTACTTCTGGCGGGCTAGATTGTGATGTAGTTATTTATGGTTAGACCTCATTTTGTGTTGCTTTTGTTGATATATATGTGCGTCTGTGTGTGTGTGTGTATGTGTGTGTGTGTGTGTATGTATGTATAGTCACTGGTATACTTTCAAAACTTGCCTGGTAATAGGGAACATACTATATTCTAGGAAGTTAATGTCAACTGTACTTCTAACGGGGCACCATGACTCCATTGACATGAGAGACGAAAATGTTGAACCTCTAGTGGGTTAGAGACGGGGATATGATTCTACTAGGGAGATGTATGCTTTGCCGTAAGGGTTTCATTAGGCCATTTGAGATATGAGAAATTATCTGTGTGATCAGCTCTTTGTCCTACCATCATGTTTTGCGGATTGTCACATTACCAGTGGGCCAGCACATTGTTCCCTTTATAATTCATTACTTTCATTAGCTAGGTTGTAGTGTAAGGCTGGACAGGTGAGATACTTCTGGTTATCCACTCTCTTTGGGTCTTAGCCTAGGCTTAAGCCAACCCTGCCCTAGAGTTACTACATAAGACCACATAGTGGCATATATACATAGAGATGGTTTGGATCAAGTGTCACGTACCAACACGATATATATTTCTGGGTCATGTGTCATATACCAGCATAATAAATATTTTTGGATCGAGTGTCACGTACCAACACAATATACATTTCTGGATCGGGTGACACGTTCCATAACGTTGAGAGGGATTTGTTCTCCCCCGAGGGATTCATCCTACCATTATATATACACGTACTTGGATTAGATGTCACGTTTTAATATAAGACTAGGTTTCACATTTTGACATAGGATTGGATGTCACATTCTGACACAGAATTAGGTGTCACGTACCGACACAGGATTCGGGTCTAGATGCCATGAGCTGACATGGGTGTCACTGCTCTATATGTATTCTACCACGATACTATTCTACACCTTAGTAGGATACCATTATACACCTTAGTTATGCATGGATGTATCTTCTAGGTTTATGGGGCTTAGGGGGTTTACAGGTATAGATATTAGGGCCTCACACATACGTCATCCCGATATCTTAATAGCGTGATATTAGTGGTAGGGTTTTGGTTGGGATTCTATCAGTTGCATTGGTATACAGGTTTTTGTTTCTGTCTCTGGGATACTAGGATGTCAAAGACATGCTCACTATTGACATAAGTTCATATTTCTAGCTTTACTATAGTTCTTACATTTGGTTTTTCTATGCTTATTGTATTTCACTCAATCAGCCGATGATGCCTACTGGGTGCCTTTTACAAATACTCACCCATACATTTCTGCATCTACTCGTGGTGCAGGTCCAGGTTTATGTTATAAGCGTTGGGCTAGGAGCTTAGTAGCTGCAACATGAGACATTCGGTGAGCATCAGCAATTTGGGATTTTTTATAGTCTCTTTTTGTTCACCGATCCATCTTTTGTAATCAAACATTGGCCTTGTACATAATAGTTTTTCTTATATGTGTAGGATCTTATTCTTGGTTATATTTATGGTTGTGTATATATTTTCTTACTTTAGTTTTGCGTCTATAGTAGCTTTGTACAGGTGACTTCCAGGTCCTCAGTAGATTCTGTTTTGCATGTTCATATGTTTCTAGTATCTTTATGATTAGTAATTTAGGACAAGTATTGTCGGCATTGGTTTGGTTTGCCTGTAGGCGAGATCTAACAGGCAGCATCATGATGTGAAAAGTTGGGTCGTGACAAGGTGGTATCAGTTTTGCGTCTATAGTAGCTTTGTACAGGTGACTTCCAGGTCCTCAGTAGATTGTGTTTGGCGTATTCATATGTTGCTAGTATCTTTATGATTAGTAATTTAGGACAGGTATTGTCGGTATTGGTTTGGTTTGCCTGTAGATGGAATCTAACAGGCAGCATCATGATGTGAAAGGTCGGGTCGTGATAAGGTGGTATCAGAGGTTTAGGTCACTGGTTACATCTGTACAAAGTTACTGTCTAATAGAGTCCTGCAGATGGATGTGAAGATGTTCATAACCTGTCTTCAGGAGGTTACGAGATACTTAGGAAACTCCCTCTTGTTGTTGATTCTATTCATGTAATATGGTCTGTCAAACTCTTGGAATCTCGTAGTTTCATCCTTTCCTCAAATATGTCGCACGGGAGTTGTACTCCAGGTAAAATTCGAGCTGTGTTGTCTTTCCTTGAGAAGGAGAAGCCCCAGAGCTGGTGGAGCAATGATGGGATGCCCTAGCTTCTCCACAGCTGGATGCACTAGTTCCCCTACTAGCCCCAGCCACTTTTATAATTATGCCAGAGGTACAGGCAGCTCTCAAGCAGTTAATAGTTGCACTTAGGGCTAGTTATCCAGGCCCAGTTCCTTCGGCACAAGTTCCTGTCAGATATACCATTCCAGTGAGTAGTTAGTTATGAGGCCTAATGGGGCATTGAGAAACGAGCACAATATAGGGAAGGTTTCAATGGATGCCGATATGGATTCAGGAGATTAAGAGATAGAACGCTATTGATGCTTTAAGTAGGGCCATTTTATGTAGCCGATTAGAGTTCCAAGGCTCAAACGCCGATGATACCAACCATCGTAGTAGATGCAGTAGAGACCGAGCTTACCCAAGGTGTTATACTTATGGAGGATTAGACCATTAGTCCATAGAGTACCCAGAGGATAGAGCCGCTTACTTAGCTTTGCAAGATACCAAATAAATTCCCCACCGACCATTAGGGCCAATGGGCCGGATCTGGGTTCCAGAGGCAACCGATATGAGCACATAGAGGATCAGTACAGTTCTCGGTAGGACCAGCAGGGTCCCGAGGGTATTGGTAGAGACAGTGGAGATGGGGGTGAAGGTGACATCAGAGATAGAGACCATCAAGTCTAATATCCCACGCCTCAGTTTAGTTAGAAGTCGGGGCGTCAGATGAGTCCACCTGCAGGTATTACTATATTATGCCAGCAGTCGACTTTGGCTTGATTTGATCTGGGTCCTACATTGTTATATGTACTTTTTAATTTTGTAGCTTGCTTAGATATGAGTACCGAGTCTCTTATTTCCTGAACTCGGATATTGACTCTAGTGGGAATTCTTTAGCAGGGGATAAGGAATGTAGGTTATGTATGATTATTCTTCAGAGTTATGATATTCAGTAGAGTTGATATTACCTGACGGAGCTTGATTTTGATACTAAGAGGTTGTGGATTGTTTACCTTCTTATCTTCTCATAGTAGATGATATGTCGGGGCTATTACCCTATACCTAATATATCTTCAGTATTATTGTAGAGGTTTGTGATTTGTACATCTACTAAGATTATTCTTTATACTCCGTCCCATGGTTGTACCAACCAAATGGTTGGCATGTTCGACCCTTATTGAGATGTGATAGATGAGGCTTCTATGGCAGGATTGATTCCAGTAGTTGTGAGTTCTTATATATGTTCTTACTAATTTGTTGGATCATTGTCAGAGAGAGATGTTTATTTTATTATAGAGGTCAGATTTCCATCAATTGAGGACCAGAGTAATGGGTATTCTAGAGATTACACCCAGACCTATTGTGGTCATTCTGAGTTGTTGATTATGTCTGTTGAGCTGATCAATGCCGCTATTGTATCATGGACCTTTTCACGACCCGAACCTAGGGCCTAGACATGACACGGAGAATGTGACGCCTGAAGGCGTCCCATTCAAGCCACATGTTCATATCATAAGCATTCATAATGTAAAATAAGCATACAAGAGAATAAGCAAGCGAAAGTACATAAATTATAATAATGTCATAGTTCCCATAACAGAATCTACATCAATCCATTAAGGTCCAACTCATGCCTCTGCGTCATATATCTTGGTGGGGGCAGGCACATAGCCCACTAGCTCACCCTCAAGACATACATCAAAGAAATAAATTGATAAAGTCTCAACATAAAAAAGAAGAACATCATAAGGCTTGTTCTTGAAGCATGGGAACTCACCAATAAGTCTTCAAACTCAAAACCTAGATACTAGCGATGAAAAGGGATAGTCTCCTCATCGTCTATGCCTATATGGTTAGATCATATAGCCAAAGAAGTATACGTTAGCACATAGAATGCACTAAGTATATAGGTATGTCATGAATCAAAGGATACCACGATAATATCAATATGCATAATCATAATCAATAGAATAAAGACACAATATGAATGAGCATACAATTTAAAAATCATAAGAAGAAGCATCATAAATCCATTCTTAACCTTAGCATACATATGTAGGAATAAGACCATAATATACATTCATAAGACCATGTGAACTATTACATAGAAGCCTGACAAGCTATGAGGAGTCTACTTTACCAAAGTAAACTCGATTCTCACCCTATAGGCTCTAGCCTAGCATGGTGAGAACCATCATTTGATCCCACCCTTTAGGCTCCATCCTATCACGGTGAATGTCTATCATTAAGCTAATTTGATCCCATAGCATACCTTTAAGGTATAAAACATGAACATCATTCCTATGGTGGCACATAGTTATGGGACAGTGGTATGTACCAAAGCCCTCTCGGTGCTATGTCATATCCCACGAAATACATAAATCATGCATATATATAGCTTTCAAATATAAACCATACTTCATTTAAAATTATACTTTCATAGCTTTCAAAATATTCATCATAGTCTTTCATGAAACTTCATGTCATAAGAATAGTCCATCTACTTGCTTTCATCATAGTTGGGGTAGACATTCCCACCTTAACATCATCATAAACATTAGGGTTTTCATTACCCTCTTTATCATAGTATCATTATAGCTTTCATAACATCATCATAGTCATAATATTATCATTTAAAACATGCTTTTCATACTTGAGATCATATTCATGGAAGCATATAGCTTTATCGAAGAAGAATAGGGCCAAGTGTGGGCTCATAAATATTTGAGTCAAAATCATACAATTGAGTAGGATTTTTAGAGAAAACATGCAATTAGTATCAAATTAGATCATTAACAATGGAACCCATATCAAATCAGTAAGCCCTAATCATGCATACTTTGAACGCACATACTTTTTCTTGAAAATCATATACTTTGAAAGCAATTTGGACATTTTATCACACACCTTGCTATGTCATTCTTCATATCATTCCACCAATATGCTTCCCTCAAATCTCTACACATATTAGTGGATTTTGGATGAATAGAATACTTCGAGTTATGGGCTTCATCAAGTATCTTCTCCCTTAAGTCATCCATATTAGGTATAATTGCCCTTGGTAACGCAATGCGTCATCTCCCCCTTGTGAAAAGACATTCACTTTTTTATCAACCACCAACTTCTTCAATTCAACTATAGTAGGATTCATGTCTTGTTTTACCTTTATTTCCTCCATCAAAGATGATTCCATTCCATTAGGTACTAACACACCACCATCAGTCAAGATACATAACCTTACACCCATACAAGCCAAACGGTGCAATTCTTTGACCAACTCTTTATTTCCTCTATCAACACATGTCATAATCCTTCAAAAGTTTCAACCATCTCCTTTCCCTTAGATTCAAATCCCTTTTGCTAAACACATATTGCAAACTTCTGTGGCCGGTGAATACACAACATGTAACTTGTAGAGGTAATGTCACCAAATCATTATTGCAAACACAACAACCAACAACTCAAGATCATGCATTGGATAGTTCTTCTCATGCACTTTCAATTTTCTTGAAGCATAGGCGATGACCTTTCCATGTTACATCAACACACAATTCAAACCAAGATGTGAGGCATCACAATACACCACATGACCATCTGAATCTTCAGGCAATGTCAAGATAGGAGCCAAACTAAGATGGTTCTTCAACATTTGAAAGCTCCTCTCAAATTCATCAAACCATTAAAATTTCACCTTCTATTAGGTCAACCTTGTCAAAGGAGAAGCAATGGAAGAAAATACCTCAACAAACCTTCTATAATATCCGGCCAAACTCAAAAATACTTCTAATATAAGATGGAAACAATTGTCAAGGTCAATTCTTCATAGCTTCTATATTCTTTCGATCAACTCTAATACCATCACCTAAAATAATGTGACCAAGGAAAGAAACCTCTTTTAGACAAAATTCACATTTGCTAAATTTGGCATATAGTTGTTTATCTCTCAATGTTTGCAACACAATCCTCAAATGATCTTCATGCTCTTTCGCATCCTATGAATATACCAATATATCATATATGAACACCACCATGAACATATATCTAAATATGGTTTGAAGACCCTGTTCGTCAAATCCATGAAAGCGCCAAGGACATTTATTAGTCCAAATGACATAACCAAAATTTCAAAATGGCCACACCAAATTCTAAATGTTGTATTTGGAATGTCTCTTCCTTCACCCTCAACTGGTGATCTCCAGTCCGAAGATCAATCTTAGGAAAGTAGCTTGCACCTTGTAGTTGATCAAATAGGTCATTGATCCTTGGGAGTAGATATTTATTTTTGATGATTACTTTATTCAATTGTCGGTAATTCACACACATCCAAAGTGAACCATATTTTTTCCTTACAAACAATAGGGGAGCACCCAATAGTGACACATTGAGCCTTATGAACCCTTTATCAAGTAGGTCTTTCAATTATTCCTTTAATTCTTTCAACTTTGTCGGGTCCATTTGATATGGAGGGAATAGAAATAGGCAGGGTGTTAGGTAAAAGATCAATACCAAACTCAATTTCCCTTGTGGGAGGAACGTTGAGTAGATCATCAAGAAAGACAATGGGGAACTCATTTACTATGAGGACCAAATCAAGAGTAGGGACAGGATACTTAATAGTAATGACTCGGAAAACATGATATAGGCATCCTTTGGAAATCATATTCATAGCTTTCACATAGGAGACAAACCACCCTTAAACACAGAATTGGCTCCCTTCATCAAGGATTGACTCATTAGGAATTTGGAATGTGACCTTGCGAGTCCTACAATCAATAAAAGCATAGGATGTATGCAACCAATCCATATCGAGAATAACATCAAAATTAGTCATATCAAGTTCAACTAGATCACATGAAAAGACTTTATGTAAGACCAGTATGGGGCGATAGACTTTCTTGGCTAGGATTGACTTACCAATAGGAGTATATACCAAATAAGGTTCCAACAACACTTTCGGAGAAACATCAAACTTTATGGCAACATAAGGAGTAACAAGAAACATATTAGCACTGGGATCAAGCAAAGCACACACATCATGATTAAAGACTTTTAACATACCAGTAACCACATCGGGAGTCTTATCAACTTCTTTCCTAGAGTGCAGAGCATAGAACGGATTACCACGTGGACCACCACCTTAAGCTTGGGCACCTTGTTGCACTTGCCCTCTTTGGGCTACTTGACCTTGTAAACGTCCTTCTTTTCCCTTATTGATTATGTTCAGACACTTGGCGATCTTATGTTCCATTTTCCCACAACCAAAGAATGCATTGGTACCCTTCAAGCACTCGCCAACATAGTTCCTCCCATTGAGACATCTAGGAAGGATAGCACTACATTTCACAACCTCACCTTGAGCCTTGAGGTTGGTCCATTTTTATTTGTCAGACCTTTAAAGAGCACCTTTTGATGACCCTTGGCCTTGTTGGAATCTACAACCACCGAATATCATAAGAGAATCCACCAATCATAACGAGCCCTCTTGGACTCCCTTGATCTCATCTTTTGAAGTTTCTCACTCTCAACTTGTTCGGCATATGTCGTGAGACTAGAGATATCCATCTTCTTAATGAGCATAGTAGCCTTACATTCCATCTTCACCAAATCAGACATATCCAAAGTGAACTTGTTCATACAAGGCCTAGAGTCAGCAAACAAAGAAGGGCATATTCCCTCATACTCATCCCACCTTGCCTTAAGTTCATTAATTCCATCACCTTAGCATCCCTTAGCTTAAGAGGGAAGAAACGATCAAGGAAAGAAGCCTTAAACATTTCCCAATCAATGGCACCTTCTTCAACTCTCTCAGACTTTCATTGAATGAACCAAACTTGAGTCACTCCCTTAAGTTGATAAGCCACTAATTTGGATTTTTCTTCGGATGACACTCCCCTAATCTCCACCACTTTGTGCACCTCGTCAAATGAACTCTTGTGGATTCTCATCCACCTTTGAACCATGAAACTCTGAGAGACTTACTCTAGTAAAATCTCTTATCCTTGAAGCAGGAGTAGGAGTCTTTGGGAAAGCAATAGCTTGAGTCAACATAGTGATCACAACTCTGAACTCATCATTAGACACTTGGTCCGCTTGAGGGGCTCTGAACTCATCATCATACCCTACCTTTCTTTTTATAAGAATGTTACATTTTTCGTCTACAAAATTATTCATAAAAATAACATATTACACATACACATATCCAAAACATGAACACCCCTACCAGCAATTCAAATGGATTAAATAGGTTGACTTTTATTTGATTTGATCTTATATTTTTTATAATAAATAATAATTAATTTTGATTTTAATTTTGTTCAAAAAATAGAAGAAATAATCGAGTCAAATTGTTAAAATATATACATAAGTTTTATAAGTACATATACATGATATATTATGTTTCTGAGCAATATGTTATGTGAAAAAATGCACGTCTAATAAAAAGAATAAGTTAAGATGCATTTTTTTATGTAACAAGATCGATAGATTATGTATTATTAAGTAAATTTATATTGTTTAATATATTATATTAACTTACAATATATGAAGAAGTTAAAGTTTCGATATAAGAATTATAAGATTTAAAATAACACAAAGAGAATTTATTTTTCTTTTTAAATAAATTGTTGTCTATTTTCCTCTTCGAGATGAATTGTATTTTTCATTTTTAAGTGTGATTAATGATTAAATAAGTAAATTAAATCAATAAAATATATAATATTATATTTGATTGATTTTGACAATTGATCAACATCTATCTCTCTCCTTTTTTTTTTTTGGGGGGGGGGGGGGGGGGGGGGGGGGGGGTTTTGGTGAAACGGGCAATTGATTTTTTTTATTTGTTTCACCCTTTCCTCCTATTTTTAACTTCCTTTCCCACCTCTCTTTGGTGCCTCCAT
>JAOTQR010078988.1:0-10872 GCA_025774065.1 Solanum ossicruentum
AAGTAGTAAATGTGTTTTAGGATTTGGATTAGTGTCTAATCGGCACTAGTCACGGCCCCGGGGTCGGGTCGTGACACCTTCAAAGTTAAAATTGCTACCTACTAAAATGGCTGGACCAGAAGGGCTTCTTATAGAAATACAAAATTGAGGATACACATAAATTTCACTACCAATGGATGAATCCATTTGATGAAACTATTCTAAGGTTAAATGATCCAAATATAAAAATTGTGTTCTGTGTATGCATGATTGGGATTTAAGTAGATTCTTTTATCCTTTTCGTTTTGGGTTCTTATTACCAAAATACTAAATTTTTAAATATGGTATGTTATTTATTACCACGACTAAATGTATCAAGGTTGATATACATCCACATTATATTTTGGTAGGCCTAATTTATCTATATCTATATTATAGTATGAACATGAAGATTTTTATGAATAATACTAATTAAAATATTCACCCTTCATAAAAAAAATTCTATGACAAACCAAATTGTCATTAGTACTTTTTTAAAAAAAATTAATTTAATTATTATCAACTAAGTGGGATTTCAAAATTAATAGAACATAAAACTATTAAATCATTATCATATATTAATTATTTATTTATTTAAACTGTGTAATACAATTAAAATATATTCCATATCAATTTTTTTATATATCGAAATCATCATTATAGAAAAAACTAGCTATGTGGTATTTATTGTTTCTAGTGTTGATTACTACATGTCAATATCATATTTAGTAAAGGTTACATGTTATTTTTTACGCGGGCTGCGAATGGGGCTGTGCCTATTCCCCTTTCTCGTCTTCTCTCCTTGACTAAATAGTATCCCGTTGGTCTAGCGACTTCGCCCGGGCCAAAAAATTGTGTGTCAGCCCGGTTCAATTAATTCTCTATTTGATTTCTTTAAAGAAACTGAAAATCAACTTTTTGGGTTCGAAATCGAACATCTTTCACGACCTGTCCGGACAAGAAATGATATATTAGATTTGACACCCAGGGTAAGGTATAATCAAGCAAGTGCTTAAAGACATCCGCTAGATAAGAGGGGTCTTGAACCACCTCTCCCCCAAGCACTGTCCGAACAAGGTCCGGCATGCTCCATTCCGGGGGTAGTTGCTTACCTGCTATCACCTAACAGGGGCGGAAACAAAGAAGCCTTTTCCCGGCTTAGTTGAAAGCTTTTAAAATGACTACTTCATGCCCCTCTCGCTTTAGCTCGAGCTGCTTCTCCCTTTTCCGCACAAGAAAAGAAGGTGCAACTGTCAATAAATAAAAGAAGGGAGTAGGGGGAAATCAGTTCAAAAGCAAAAGTGAGTAAGAATGAGATAGTTGCTTTTACATGAACCTTCCGGACCATCTTTTCGAGAAGCAAAAGATTCGTCAGTCTAATTGATGCGGATTGTGCCCAAATTTTCTGTCTCTGCCAGCTCCCAAATTTTTGTATTGTCTTTTTTTTCAAAACATTAGATTCTGTATCAAGAGAGTAGTATGAGAGAAGGGGTACTTCCGATTTTCACTTATCTATCTGTCTGTCATGGCGAATTCTTTAGAAAAAATTATGTCTTCCACAATGGAATCTGATAAGTGAGATCTCGAGTAAGTGTTTACATGATCTTCTTTTGTCCGAAGAAATGATTCATCGAAATAATGAGTCACCATTGATATCGACACATCTGAGATCGCCAAATGCTCGGGAGTTCCTCTATTCAATCCTTTTCCTTCTTCTTGTTGCTGGATATCTCGTTCGTACACATCTTCTCTTTGTTTCTCGGGCCTCTAGTGAGTTACAGACAGAGTTCGAAAAGGTCAAATCTTTGATGATTCCATCATCTATGATTGAGTTGCAAAAACTTTTGGATAGGTATCCTACATCTGAATCGGTAAGTTAAGGTCCATGCTTGAAACGAAAAAAAAAAGAGGGGTTTGGCAACAGGCTGTGGAGATAGTAAAGAAAAGTGGGATACGGGCCACCCAAGCTACACCCAACTAGGGAATGGAAGCTCTGCCATGCTATTGCAATGAACCGATCCAAAAGCAATTAGAATTTGCATGATCATTTCTGAAATAGTGAGGAATCTTAATGCTTATAGATATTTAATAAAAATCTTACCTTGCAGAAATAAAATTTATTTTCAATTTAAACAATTTACCATAATATCAATCAAGAAAAATTACTTATATGGGACTAATTTTTTTCTCTCAACTTCGTCATTTAGAGTTGATATACCAGTTATTATAAAATGACTCATATATATATGTATTGTGAAATTTAAGTTTTTCCTTGTTTTGACCCTAGAATGAGTTCAAGTCACTTTTATACTGAAATGAACCCTCTTCGCAATGCAGAGAGCTTGCATACCTTTTTGGAAATGCAAAATTCTATGAAAAAATATTTTTTGATTACGATTGTTCTAAAAATCAAAATAGACCCTTTTTTCACACAATTTTGCCTTCTATTAAGAGTCCGGACTCAGATCTGCGAAAAAGAATACGAATGATACGTTATGTAAGACATCTTTCATAAGGTCATTGAAAGACATTATGAGAGTTGTTACACATCGAACCTTCAAGTCAAAGTTTTACCCTTCCGAAAAGCCTCGGAATGTTGCCACTCTACCAAATTAGAGAATAACAACTAAACATGACTAACGACACCCATATTAGTATAATTAATTCTATATTAGAAAAGAGTCAAAATTCATATTGGGATCCACGCACAGAATTGAAAAACTAATTCCATCACAAGGTCAAAAATTCTTGAGAGAAATTTTAAAAATTCATTTCAATATAAAAGACTCATATATTTATTCGAATGTGAACTATAACGCCCCATGAAATTAGTAAAATACCCCTAAACTTGGTCATGCGCACAACGTATCTTCCTAAGCTCCGATGAAAAATTTGAGATCGAATTTCTGATCAGTACGAAAAATTGAGTTGGAAAATGGTCTCAAATCGGCTTTATCGCACAAAAACGCGAATTATAATTTTTAAAGAGGGCTTAAAACAGTGAGATTTCTGCGCCCCTTCTGCGATATGGAGTGAAGCGGAACCACACTTTGATTTTTTCAAAAATTCTATGAAAATTAAAAATTCATGAAAAAGTGTATTTTTACACTAGTGCGCGCCGCACACTAATGCATGGGAGGAGCAGTTTTTCTATTTTGTTTTGAGAAGGGAAATTTCATCCTTCCTGACATATTTGTATATTCCCCACATGGTTTTTGAAGGATAATTCGTACAAAAAGGGTTTTTAAACTCAAAACTATTCTAAGTCTATAAATTTTACGTTAAGTTAGAGAACAAGAGGAGAAATCAAGCAAGGGTTTCAAGAACCTTCCAAGTTCTTCGAAAGATTTCCATTCCTAGGTATGTAAAGGCTACCCAAAAGTATAGAATTGTTCTTTCATGTGCCCCTATGTAAAGTTAAGATGCAAGATTGATAATTAGAGTCTTGAATAGTGATTTCTTGAAAGTTTTCTTGAATAATACCTTTAATTCTTAAATATTGTCTCTAATTCTTGAATATGTTCTTTAAATTATATTTTTGTATCTTAAATTGATGACCATCCTTTTTAAAGTTTACGGTATATGTATTTCATTATGTGATTGTGATTTACCCTTTAGAATTCCTCTCTATAAAGACTTGAATAATGAATTTAGGGGAATATCTAGAGCCTGGAATGCTTAAAATTGATGATTGATTGAGTATGAGTCCTGAGTTGAGCGTGTTGATAACTATGATAGCTAAAAAGTATTGGTGATGGAGTCGAATGGGCATAATTCCCTTAGATTGGATAGAAAATCTTGCCCGTAGTGGTTGGGTGATAAGAGTTCTTGATGGATTGACAGTCTTATGAGCATATTGAGTCGTGGGAGGAGTATTATCACAAAAAAAGGGGTAAGAGTGTGTCCTACTCGGACCCATTAATTATGTGGACGGCGTAGGAGAGGATTGGACCGTGAAAGAGGATGTATCCTTTGTTCCAAAAGAGAACTTGATAGACTTTTGGATCCATTGATAGACTCATACTTTAACCCGACAAGGTACTAGACGAATGTGGCAATGACATCTCTTCGATGTATCACTACCTGCTCATAGATAGTGGTTGTCTTCTATAAAAACTCCCAAATAGGTTTCTTGATGATAGAACTCCAATATGATGTGATTATTTGATGTTTGATGGATAGTGAGGTGATAGAGTCTTGTCTCTTATATCTGAGGTGAGTCTGAGTGGTTGATGAGTGTTAACTGTACCGTTACTTTTTTCTTAGCCTATTTTACATATAGTACATTCCACGTACTAACGGCCCTCTGGCACTGCATCGTTTTATGATGCAGATATTATAGGTCGAGGACTTTAGTAGCCCGATCGTAGAGGTTTAGAGCTCTTCATTCCTGACAGTGGTGAGTCCTCCCCAACATTCGGAGGATATTTATTTTTTGATTGGATAGTCTTTTATTTATCAATTGGTTGTCGTGGCCTTCCGTGGTACTGTCTTAGATCATATCATAAAGGCTTTATAGACATAGACGTAGACGTTGATGTGGAGGGTTCTTGTCCTATATAATTCTTTTCTTTATTATTGAGAATTTTCTTTATCTATTCTACTTTCTTATGATAGAATGATGTTGATAGTAAGAGCCCACTGATAGGATAACTTTTGCATTCAATATATCCTTTCTTTCCACTAATGAATTGACTGAACGATGGCAAAGAGACTGAGTGGTCCACCTGGGGGCTAGCAATGGTCTCCGAGTGCTAGCCACGTCTAGGGTACCCTCCCAGGGCATGACAAACTTGGTATCAGAGTCTAGAGTTCAAGTATCCTATGGAGTCAATGAAGTCATGTCTAGTAGAGTCTTGTTTATGGGTGTGTTGTGCACCATACTTCATAAGTAGGAGGCTATAGGACATTAGGAAGTGTTACCCTTCTTCTATGATCTGGAATCATGCTGTAATGTTAACTTGTGAAATCCTCCTTTTTACTCATGCATTTATACTTATAGAAAATGCCTCCCAAGAGAACAGCCGCTCAAAGAGATATTACAGCCCCCACTGCTGAGAATACCCAACCAGAGGCTCCAATACAAACTGAGATGAGGAGATGGGGACGCCCCATTAGGACTGTTGAGGTCCCCCAAGCGCCCCATTCTCAGCCCCAACCAGCCCTCACTATTAAGGCAGAATTCTGAGGTGTCATCTCCATGATGACCCAATCGGTGGCCTCACAGGGGAATAGCCAAGGTTTTTAGGCTCCTAGTTTTGGATCATAAGAGCCTTCAGTTGCAACTCGGCTAAGCGACTTCCTGAGGATGAACCTACCGGTATATATGGGATCGAAGGTAGAAGAGGACCCACAGAACTTTATTGATAAGATGTATAAGATTCTGAGGGCCATACATGCAGATGAGCTGGATGGAATTGAGCTCGCGTCCTACCAACTGAAGGATATCACTAATATATGGTACACCAAGTGGAAGGGGAGTAAGGGTGAGGATGCGAAGCCTACTTCATGGGATGAGTTCGAAGCCTTTTCTCTTGATCATTTCTTTTCTTAAGAGTTGAGGAAAGAAAAGGTGGATGAGTTCTTGAATCTCAAGTAGGGAGGGATGACTGTGAAAGAGTATAGCTAGAAGTTTATCAAATTATCAAGGTATAATCCTGAGATGGTGAAGGATATGAGGCAGAGAATGAGGAGGTCTGTGTTTGGCTTGGCTAGGCATGTGCAGAGAGAGTGCAAGGATGCATTGTTGATTCCTGGTATGGACATCTCCTTACTTATGGTATATGCTCAGCAGACAGAGGAAGATAAGAGAAGGGATAGAGAAGAACACTTGAATAGAAAGGCGAACTCAGCAGGACATGAGCCTAGCTGCAGTGAAAGAACAGGGGTGATAAATCCTATTTTCAGAAGAGATCATCACATCCAGCATAATCTATAGGAAGTGTGTCCATGCAACCAACCAGGTATGATCAGAAATCTTAGAATTTTCAAAGTTTCAGGACCCAGGCGCCACTCTCAAGCCAGTGTAACCCAGGGTGTAAAGGGAAAGCCACCTTGCAGCAAGTGTGGCAAGCTTCATCTAGAGAGTGTCGTGTTGGCACAGATGTGTGTTATGCCTGTTGTTAGGCTGGTCATATCAGCTATGAGTGCCTGAAGAGGAGGTAAGGTGAGGGGAGCAGCAGAGCTCAGTCATCGACAGTACCTCCAGCAGGAAATCAGTAGAGGGGTGCTATTACTATGGGTATAGGAGACGGGACAAACCGCCTTTATGCTATGGGTAACCGATAAGAGAAAAAGGCTGCAGCCGATGTTGTCATAGGTATGCTTCGTGTCTTTGCTTATGATTGTTATGCACTGATTAATCTGGGTGCCACCTCATCTTTTGTAACTCCTTATGTGGCTAGAAAGTTTGGTACTCTTCCTGAGTGTTTACTTGAGCCCTTTTCGGTCTCTATTCCTTTTGGAGAGTTTATCTTAGCTGAGAGATTTTATAGGGATTGTGTAGTGTCTATCCATCATAAATACACATTAGCTTATTTGGTGGAGTTGGAGATGGTCGATTTCGATGTGATAATGGGCATGGATTGGCTTAATGCCTATTAGGCTTCTGTTGATTATAAAACCCGGATGGTTAGGTTCCAATTTTCTAATGAGCCTGTCTTAGAGTGGAAGGGGAGCTCTGTTTCCCCTAAGGTAAATTCATATCCTATCTCAGAGCTAGAAAGTTGATATCTAAGGGTCATCTTTACCACTTCATGCGAGTGAAGTCTGATGATATTGAGTCTCCTACTCTTGAGTCAGTCTCAATAGTGAATGAATTTCCCAAGGTCTTTCCTAATGATCTTCTCAGAGTCCCTATTGATAGGGAGATTGACTTTGGGATTGATGTTCTTCTCGAAACCAAACCTATCTCAATTCCACCCTACAGAATGGCCCCCACAGAGTTGAAAGAATTGAAAGAGCAACTGAAAGACTTGTTAGAGAAAGGTTTCACAAGGCCTAGTGTCTTACCTTGGGGTGCTCCTATCCTATTTATGTGTAAGAAAGATGGATCGTTGAGGATGTGTATAGACTACCGACAATTAAACAAGGTGACCATAAAGAATAAGTACCCTCTTCGCCGAATAGATGACCTCTTTGATCAACTTCAGGGTGCTACTTGTTTCTCTAAGATAGATCTCAGATTGGGTTACCATTAGTTGAAGGTGAGGGAAAGTGACATTCCTAAGACTACCTTTAGGACATGGAATGGCCATTATGAGTTCTTGGTCATGTCCTTCGAGTTAAAAAATAAACCTGCAGGTTTCATAGACTTGATGAATAGGGTATTCAGACCATCTTGACATGTTCGTGATCGTGTTTATCGATGACATCCTAGCTTATTCGAGAAATGAGGAGGAGCATGCAAATCACCTTAGAGTGGTTCGGCAGAAACTCAAGTATCATGAGTTGTATGCAAAATTCTCCAAGTGTGAGTTTTGGCTCAAGTCAGTGGCTTTCTTAGGCCATATCATTTCAGGAGATGGCATTCGGGTAGATACCCAGAAGATTGAGGCGGTTAAGAACTGGCTAAGACTAACTTCTCCAACAGAAATAAGAAGTTTCTTGGGTTCGACTGGGTACTACCATAGATTATGTAAGGCTTCTCTTCTCTTTCAACCCCTTTGACAAAGCTGACTCAGAAGAAGGACAAGTTTTAGTGGTCTGAGGCATGTGAGAAGAGCTTTCAGGAGTTGAAGACTAGATTGACTACGGTACGGGTGTTGACATTTCCAGACGGGATAGGTGACTTTGTCATATATTATGATGCATCCATATTTGGATTTGGGTGTGTGCAGAGAGGAAGGTGATAGCGTATGCTTCCAGACAGCTTAAGATTCATGAGAAGAATTATCCGACTCATGATCTAGAGTTGGCAGCACTGGTGTTCACACTTAAAATCTGACATCATATCTATATGGAGTGCATGTGCACGTGTTGACTGACCACAAGAGCTTGCAGTATGTGCTCAATCATAAAGAGCTCAACCTGCGGCAGAGGAGGTGGCTGGAGTTGCTCAAGGATTACAATGTGAGCATCCTCTATCATCCAGGTAAGGCTAACATTGTTGCTAATGCTCTTAGCAGGATTTCCATGGGTAGCATTGCCCATGTAGAGGAGGGGAAGAGAAAATCAGCCAAGGAAGTGCATAGATTGGTTCGATTGGGAGTGCAGCTCTAGGAGAACAACGAAGGTGGGGTCAATGTTTAGAATGGTTCTGCTTCATCCGTAGTGTCTGAGGTGAAGGAGAAGTGAGACTAAGACCCTGTCTTACTCCAATTGAAAGAAGCGGTTCACAAGCAAAAAGATGGGTTACTGAGGTAACAAGAGAGATTGTGTGTACCTGATGTTGATGGTGTTTAAGATAGAATCATGGTCGAGGCTCATAGTATGAGGTATTCCATTCATCCTGGCTCCACTAAGATGTACCACGACTTGAGGGAAGTCAATTGGTAGAATGGAATGAAGAGAGACATTGCAAAGTTCGTTCCCAAGCCCAATTGCCAACATGTTAAGGTTAAACATTAGAAACCTTGCGAGTTAGCTCAGAATTTTGAAATTATAAAATAGAAATGGGAGGTGATCAACATTGACTTCATCATGGGGTTAACCGGATCCCAAAAGCAGCATGATTCAATTTGGTGATTGTAGATAGGATGACTAAATCAGCCTACTTCTTGGCAGTGAAGATAACCTATATAGCTGAAGAGTATGCCCGACTTTACATTTGGGAGATTGTGAGGTTGCATGGGGTTCCCTTGTCTATCATCTCAGGCAAATGAGCTTAATTCACCTCTCAATTATTGAGATCCTTCCAAAAGGGATTGGGTACGAAGGTGAATTTGAGTACTGCCTTCTAGCCTCAGACAAACGGGAGGGCATAGCGCATTATTCAGACTTTGGAGGAAATGTTGAGGGCATGTGTGATTGATTTTAAAGGAAAATGGGATGATCATTTACCACTAATTGAGTTTGCATTATAATAATAGCTACCATGCCAGCATTCAAATGGCCCCGTATGAGGCATTGAACGAGATGTGTAGATCCTCGATTGGCTAGTTTAAGATGGGTGAAGCTGGGTTAATTGGGACTGACCTCTACACAAGTCCATGGAGAAGGTGAAAGTCATTCAGAAAAGGTTGAAGATAGCTCAGAGTCGCCAAAAGTCATATACAGATATGAGAAGAAGGGACTTGGAGTTCGAGGTTAATGATTGAGTGTACTTGAAAGTGTCACCTATGAAGGGTGTCATGAGATTTGGTAAGAAAGGGGAAGATGAGTCCCCATTATGTCGGGCCATACCAGATTGTAAGAAGGATTGCGAAGGTTGCCTACGAGTTGGACTTACCTTCCAAGCTAGATGGGGTTCATCCGGTGTTCCACGTATCGATGTTAAGAAAGTGATTGGGGGATCCAGCCTTAATGATTTCGGTAGAGAGTATAGGTGTGAAAGACAGCTTGGCATATGAAGAATCTTCGGTCTAGATTCTTGACCGACAAGTTTGCAAGCTGGGGAATAAGGAGATAGCCTCCGTTAAAGTCGTATGGAGCAATCAATTTGTTGAGAAAGAAACGTGGGAAGCTGAGGAAGCGATGAAGCTCAAATACCCGCATCTATTCATGCCAAGTGATAGTGACGTCGAAGGTAAACATTCTTACTCTTACCAATATCAAATATTCTTTTCCAATAAGTGATGCATTTTGTTATTCTATTATCGAGCCTAAGACAAAGATAGATAGATGAGAAATAGTAAGAGTTCGAGTGTTCATGAGTGAGGAATGAGATGAATTTTGAGTTTATTCGAGTCTCCTTTCGACCTTTACTCATCATTTGAGGACGAATGATTCCAAAGGGGAGATGATATAACACCCTGTGAAATTACTAAAATGCCCCTAAACTTGGTCGTACGCACAACGTATCTTCCCAAGCTCCAATGGAAAATCCGAGACCAAATTTGTGATCAGTGTGAGAATCTGAGTCGGGAAATGGTCTCTACTCGGCTTCATCACACAAAAACACAAATTATAATTTTTAAAGAGGGCTTAAAATAGTGAGGTTTTCGTGCCCCTTCCGTGATGCAGAGTGGATGCGGAACCACACTTTGCTTTTTTCAAAAATTAGATGGAAATCGAAAATTTGAAAAAGTATATTTTTACACTAGTGCGCATTGCGCACTTGTGCATGGGAGGAGCAGTGTTTCTTTTTTGATTCGGGAAGGGAAATTTCATCCTTCGTGGTATATTTTTATATCCCCCATATGGCTTTTGAAGTATAATTCATACAAAAAGGGTTTTTAAACTCAAAACTATTCTAAGTCTATCAATTTTACGTTAAGTTAGAGAGAAGAAGAGGAGAATCAAGTAAGAGTTTCAAGAACCTTCCAAGTTCTTCGAAAGATTTCCATTCCCAGGTATGTAAAGGCTACCCAAAAGCATAGAATTGTTCTTCCATGTGCCCTTATGTAAAGTTAAGATGCAAGATTAATAATTAGAGTCTTGAATAGTGATTTCTTGAAAGTTTTCTTGAATAATACCTTTAATTCTTAAATATTGTCTCTAATTCTTGAATATGTTCTTTAAATTATATTTTTGTATCTTAAATTGATGATCACCATGTTTAAAGTTTACGGGTATATTTATTTCATTATGTGATTGTGATTTACTCTTTAGAATTCCTCTCTGTTGACATCCCGAAGGCGCAACGTCGCGGCAACTCGATAAAAATTAATAAAAATAAAAGGGATTTGAATAATGGGAAAAACAATTGATTTTTGGGAAAAATAGTTTGATTTTAGGAGTCGCCACCTAATTTTA
>JAOTQR010078989.1:0-10870 GCA_025774065.1 Solanum ossicruentum
TATATGTATAATATACTGAAATAGGAGGGATTTGGGCCGGGTAGGGACGTGATTTGGGTCAAAATTGGTCCGAAAAAAGGGGATAAAAATGGAGCTAAAAATGGGTCCAAAGGGTAAGGGGATTTGATTTAAAAATTGGCTAATTCAATTGCAATTTTGATCAGTTAAATATAGTCAAATTGAATTTGATTGACTAATTCGACTACACGATGAATTAATACTAATTAATTTAAGAGCTTACCATATTATCAACTCGAAATAATTAGATTAATTACAAAATAATAATTCTTCAACAAAAATGTCATTTATTTGAGACAATATTATTTTTGCATTTTTAAAAGATAATTATTTCAAATTGTCAAAATTAAAAGCTCAAAAATTAATTTGTATTGTGGAGGGTAAAAATTGGGTGTCAACACTCACTACGACTTGTATAGGTGGGTTCGTAGCAAGAAACAGAGCGCCAAAAGTTTGGACCAAGAACTGAAGGCCTAGATTCTCATTTTCTATTGGAAAATCCACTTTTGGGGAGTACAAATCTTAAATTGTATTCATTCTCCATCTACCAAGATTGTGGTTTGCAACTTGTGGTGTTATCTATCTTCATTGCTTTTGTTAAAATTCTCAACTATGTTTTGTATTTGTATTCTTGTTGGTTTTGCCTTAGCTATGAGTAGCTAAGCACCCACAAGTTGGGATTGAGGGAACAATGGGTAGTTGACCTGAGATAACCTAAATTAATTACATTTCTATGATTGGGGTTTTGCATGTATTATTTATTTCCCTTCATTTTGATTATTGTTTGGTGGTGGCCAACACCAAACCCCGCCTACTATCACGATCCTGACCAAGGTAGAGACGAATAGGAAAAGGGAAGTAAATGACAGGATTTGATTGATGTGTTCTCTTCTAATCAACCAAACCTGACCAATGGGGGGTTGACTAGGACAATAGATAATGGTTTAGTTGGTATGCCATGGTTGCTGACCACACGCCATGGTGAAATTCAACCTTCACCTTCACAAGAGGGCTGGAAGAATCTAAGTTATTGTCCTGCATGCGGATTCATAATTATAGTCATGTTGTCTAAGGCAATCTAGTTAACGAACCATGGGGAACACAATTCCCAAGTTGTCCCTAAATTTGAGTGTTCCTCCGCATAATAGCATAGTGTTCATTTTTACTTTATTTTTATCACAAACCCCCTAATTTAGAGACTTTAGTCACAAATACTCGAAATGATTGATAGTAAATTCTTGTAGTCAAGCCCTGTATTCTCTGTGGATTCGACCCTAACCTTTGGTTGGGTTAATTACTGACACCGATCGCTTTCTTATTGGAGCGTAAACATCATCATAGAGGGCTTGACAGACTTCTTTTGCGATCCCCGAAAAACTCGTCCTTTACCCCGACAAGGTACCGGACGGATGTGGCAGTGACATCTCTTCGTTGTATCATCACCGGGCTCATATGTGGTGGTTGTTGGTTCTAGAAACTCCTAGATAGGTTCCTTGTTGATAGTCCTCTGAGGTTGATGTGATTGTGTGATGTCTTGATGAATAGTGGGGTGATAGAGTCCTGTCCTTTACTCTGAGTTGGTGATGAATGACAGATGATCTGATATCACACACACACACACACACACACACACACAAACACACACACACACATATATATATTGTTTACTTTAGCTCATTTTACATACAGTCCATTTCACGTACTAACGCCCCTTAGGCGCTGCATCATTTATGATGCAGAGTCTGTAGATAGAGGACTTCAGTAGCCTAATCGTTAAGGTTCACGGTTCCCGACAGAGATTTGGTGAGTCCTCCCTTACTTTTGGAGGACATGTTTATCTTTTCATTTATGTTAATTTATTTCACTTGACTATGGTAGGCATGGCCTATCATTGTACCCTCATAGATATTAGTTATAGAGGCTTCATAGACATAGACAGATGATTGTTTATTTCCCGCTTCTTTTCTATTGAGGTACTCCTTTTGTATTTTTCCATGATAGCGTTTGTGATAGCCCACTGATAGTTTATTATTCTCGTAATGTCTTCCGCATATGAGTGTATTGAATGAATGTTGATGATACTAGGTGGTCCGCTTAGGGATTAACAATAGTCTCCAAGTGCCGGTTACGTCTAGGGTACCCTCCCCGAGCGTGACAAACTTGGTATTAGATCACAGAGTTCAAGTGTCCTAGGGAGTCTACGAAGTCGTGTCTAGTAAAGTCTTGTTTATGGATGTGTTGTGTACCACACTTCATAAGCAGAAGGCTATGGTACATTAGGAGAAGTTTTCCTTCTTTCATATTCTAGATTTGTGCGATAGAGCTTAACCTTATGGAAACCTTGTTTTAACTCGTGCGTTTTACACTAACAAAAAATGTCGCCAAAGAGGACAGCTACTCAGAGAGATGCCCCAGCCCCAGCTGCTGAGAAGGCTCAACCCGAGGCCCCAATTCAAATCGAGGCTAGGAGACGGGGAAGCCCCGCTAGGACTGTTGAGGTCCCACCTGTGCCCCCACTCAGCCCCAATCAGCTCTCACTATCGAGGCAAAATTTAGGGGAGTCATCACCATGCTGACACAATTGGTGGCCTCTTAGGGAAACAATCAAGGTTCCCAAGCTCCTAGCTCTAGCTCACAGAAGCCCTCAGCGACAATCCAACTCGGGGACTTTTTGAGGATGAACTCTCTAGTGTATAAAAGGTCGAAGGTGGAAGAGGACCCACAGAATTTCATCGATAAGATGTATAAAGTTCTGAAGCTGATGCATGCTGATAAGATTAAGGGAGTCGAGCTTGCCTCCTACCAGTTGAAGGATGTTGCTAATGTGTGGTACAATCAGTGAGAGGAGAGTAGAGGTGATAGTGCGACACTTGCATCCTGGGAGAAGTTTGAGACAGCCTTTCTCGGCCACTTCTTTCTTCGAGAGTTGAGGGAGAAAAGGTAGATGAGTTCGTGAATCTAAAATAGGGAGGGAGGACTGTGAAAAAGTACAGCCTCAAGTTCATTAAACTGTCCAGGTATGCTCTAGAGATGGTGAAGGACATGAGGGCGAGGATAAGGAAGTTCGAGTCTGGTCTGGGCAGACATATGCAGAAAAAGTATAAGGCAACCTTACTGATTCTGGGCATGGACATCGCCAAGCTTATGGTGTATGCCCAGCAGACAGAGGAGGACAAGAAGAAAGATAGAGAATAGCAGATGAGCCGGAAGACAAAATCAGTGGGACATGAGCCTAGCCCGCAGGGACAGAATAAGGGTGACAAGTCCAACTTTCAGAGGAGATCATCTCATCCTACATAGTCTACGGAAAGTTTGTCCATTCATCCAAACAGATATGATCAAAAAACCCATGGTTATCAAAATTTCAAGGCTCCGGGTGCACAATCTCTGGCCAGTGTGACCCAAGGCACGAGGGGAAAGCCACCTTATGGCAAGTGCGGTAGGCTTCATCTAGGAAAGTGTTGTGTAGGAAGAGATGTTTGTTGTCTATGTGGATAGGCTGGTCACTTCAGCTATGAGTGTCCCAAGAGAAGACAAGGTGAGGGAAGCAGCAAACCCCAGTCATTCGCAGCCCCTCCAGCGGGCAATCAACAGAAAGGTGCTACTATGGGTATAGGAGGCAGGACGAACCGCCTTTATGCTATGGCTAATCGACAAGACCAAAAGGTTGAACCAGATATGGTTACGAGTATGCTTTGAGTCTTTACCTTTGATTGTTACGCATTAATTGATCCGGGTAACACCTTGTCTTTTGTGACCCCTTATATGGATAGTAAGTTTGGGGTTCTCCCAGAGTGTTTGCATGAACCTTTTTTAGTTTCTACGCCTACTGATGAGTCTATCTTAGCTAAGAGAGTCTGCAGGGATTGTGTAGTGTCTATCTATCATAGAGACACCTTAACCGACTTGGTAGAGTTGGAGAAGGTTGATTTTGATGTAATTATGGGCATGGATTGGCTTCATGCTTGTTATGCCTCTGTTGACTGTAGAACTCGGATTGTTAAGTTACAATTTCCTACTGATCCTATATTAGAGTGGGAGGAAAGTTCTGTTGCCCCTAAGGAAAAATTTATCTCTTATCTTAGAGTTAGAAAGTTGATCTCCAAAGGTTGTTTTTACCGCCTCGTGCAAGTGAAGTTTGATGGTGTTGAGTCTATTACTCTTGAGTCAGTCCCTATTGTAAATGAGTTTCCTAGGGTGTTTCCTGATGATCTTCCTGGAGTCCATCCTGATAGGGAGATTGACCTTGGGATGATGTTCTTCCCGAGACCAAACCTATTTCAATTCCACCTTATAAAATGGCCCCCGTAGAGTTGAAATAATTGAAAGAACAGTTGAAAGACTTGCTAGAGAAAGGTTTCACAAGGCCTAGTGTCTCACCTTGGGATGCTCCTGTCCTATTCGTGCATAAGAAAGATGGGTCTCTCAGAATATGTATAGACTATCGAGAGCTGAACAAGGTCACTATAAAAAACAAATATCCTCTTCCCAGGATAGATGATCTATTTGACCAACTTCAGGGTACTACTTGTTTCTCCAAGATAGACCTCAGATCGGGTTATCATCAATTGAAGGTGAGGGAAAGTGATATTCCAAAGACAGCCTTTAGGACACGGTATGACCACTTTGAGTCCTTGGTCATGTCCTTCGGGTTGACAAATACACCCGCAGCCTTCATGGACTTGATGAACAGAGTTGATGATATTCTGGTAAATTCTAAGGATGAAGAGGAGCATGCTAGAGTGGTTTTGTAAAAACTCAAAAATCATGAGTTGTATGTTAAATTCTCAAAATGTGAGTTTTGGCTTAAGTTCGTGGCTTTCTTGGGTCATCTGGTTTCGGGAGAGGGTATTCAGATGGATAATCAGAATATTGAGGCAGTTAAGAACTGGCCTAGACCGACTTCTTTGACAGAAATAAGAAGCTTCTTGGGTTTGGTAGGCTACTACCGCAGATTTATTGAAGACTTCTCTTCTCTGTCAACCTGATTGACTAAGCTAACTCAGAAGAAGGCCAAATTTTAGTGGTTTGAGGCATGTGAAAAGAGTTTTCAGGAGTTGAAGACTAGAGTAACTACAACACCAGTGTTGACCTTGCCAAATGGGACGGGAGACTTCGTGATATATTGTGATGCATCCTGAGTCGAATTGGGTTGTACTTATGCAGAAAGGGAAAGTTTATGCTTCCAGACAGCTTAAGATTTATGAGAAGAATTATCTGACTTATGATCTTGAGTTGGCAGCAGTAATGTTCACACTTAAAATTTAGCATCACTATTTGTATGGGGTGCATGTGGACGTGTTCACGGACCACAAAAGCTTGCAGTACGTGTTCAGCCAACAGGAGGTCAACATGCCGCAGAGAAGATGGTTGGAGTTGCTCAAGGATTATGATATGAGCATTCTCTACCAACCCGATAAGGATAACATTATTACTGATGCTCTTAGAAGGATGTCTATGGGTAGCACTGCCCATGTGGAGGAAGGAAAGAGAGAACTAGCGAAGGAAGTGCATAGATTGGCTCAACTAGGAGTGAAACTTTAGGGGAACAATGAAGGTGGCGTTAATGTTCAGAGTGGTTCTGCTTCATCCTTAGTGTCAGAAGTGAAGGAGAAGCAAGACCAAGACCCTGTTTTATTCCAATTGAAAGAAACCGTTCACAAGTAGAAGTTGATGATTTTCTCCAAAGGGGGAGATGGGGTATTGAGATATCAAGGGAGATTGTGTGTGCCGGATGTTGATGATGTGGTGTTCGAGAGAGGATCATGGCTGAAGTTCATAGCTCCAAATATTCTATTTACCCCGATTCTACCAAGATGTACCACGACTTGAGAGAAGTCTATTGGTGGAATGAGATGAAGAAAGACATTGCCAAATTTGTTACTAAGTGCCCCAATTATCAACAGGTTAAGGTTGAACATCAGAAACCATGTGGATTAGCTCAGAACTTTGAAATTCCTGAGTGGAAGTGGGAGACGATTAACATGGATTTCATCATTGGCTTACCCAAATGCCAAAAGCAGCATGATTTGATATGGGTGATTGTTGACAGGATGACGAAATCAACCCACTTCATAGCAGTCAAGACAACTTATACGCCTTAAGAGTATGCTCAACTGTATATTCATGAGATTGTGAGGTTGCATGAGGTTATTTTGTCCATCATCTCGGACAGAGGAGCTCAATTCACCTCTCAATTCTGGAGATCCTTTCAGAAAGGATTGGGCATGAAAGTACACCTGAGTACAACTTCTCACCCTTAGATGGATGGGCAGGTAGAACGCACTATCCAGACTTTGGAGGATATGTTGAGAGTGTATGTCATTGACTTCAAAGGAAATTGGGATGATCATCTACTGTTGATTGAGTTCGCGTACAATAATAGCTATCATGCCTAGTATTCAGATGTCCCCTTATGAGGCATTATACGGGAGGAAATGTAGATCACCGATTGGCTGGTTCGAGGTTGGTAAAGTTGAGTTGATTGGGCCTGATCTCGTCCACCAGTCTATGGAGAAGGTAAAAGTCATTAGAGAAAGGTTGAAGACAGCCCAGAGTCGTCAGAAGTCATATACAGATGTGAGGAGAAGGGACTTGGAGTTTGAGGTAGATGATTAGGTGTACTTGAAGATGTTACCCATGAAGTGTGTAATGAGATTCGGTAAGAAAGGAAAGTTGAGTCCACATTATATTCGGACCATACCAGATCATAAGAAGGATTAGGAAGGTTGTTTATGAGCTAGACTTGCCTTCCGAGCTAGATGGAGTTCACCCGGTGTTCCATGAGTCAATGTTGAAGAAGTGTTTGGGAGATCCTGCCTTAACAATTCCTGTGGAGAGTATAAGAGTGAAGGATAGTCTATCTTACTAAGAAATTCTAGTCCAGATCCTTGATCGACAAGTTCGTAACCTAAGTAATGAAGGGATAGCCTTCGTTAAAGTCCTATGGAGGAATCAATTTGTTGAGGAAGCTACATGGGAAGATGAGGAAGTGATGAAACTCAAATACCCGCACCTATTTTTGCCTAATGATAATGATGTTGAAGGTAAACATCCTTATCCTTAATGTTATTGAATGTCTCCTTTCATTGAGCTTATGCGATTATTTAATGTTATTCCCGAGTCTAAGACAGAGGTAGATAGGTGATGGATAGTTGAGAATTCGAGTGTTCCCGAGTTAGGTATGAGATGAGTTTTGAAGTCATTCATACTTTTATCCTATTCTTACTCATCATTCGAGGATGAATAATCCCAAGGGGGAGATGATGTAACACTCGATGAAATTACCAAAACACCCTAAAACATAATCATGCGCATAACTCATCTTTCAAAGCTCTGATGGGAAATCTGAGACCGAATTTGTGATCAGCATAGAAATTTGAGTCAGAAAATGGTCTCGGCCCGATTTAAGAGCAATCGGAGAAAAATAATTTTCGCTAATTATTTGAAAACCAGTGGTTGTCCGCGTCCTTGGCACGACGCAGACAGGACGCGTACCAACACTTGTGTTTTTCTTCAATTTTTCGACAGGAATTGAAATTTCTTAAAAGTAGCAAAAATGCACTGATCCGCGGCCCAGGTGCGTCACCGACCAGTACACCAGTTTTAAAATTTTTCTTTCAAAATTCGAGAAGGGTATTTTGGTCATTCCCAATCTATTTTTAAGTCCCGAAACATGTTTTTAAGACTTATTTCGTATGAAAAGGGTTTCAAAACCCATATTTTGCTAAGTCTAAACGAGAGTTCCTAAGAGAAAAAAGAACAGAGAGTGTAGGGTTTCAAGTTTGGGTGCAAATTCTTGGAGGAAAGGTTGGTTATTTGTTGTTTTAGATATGTAAAGGCTGCCCAGAACATGGAATTGTTCTTTTATGTGCCCCAATGTATAGATTAAGTTGTAAAGTGCTAATTGATAGGTCTTGAGTTGAAGTTCTTGAATATTTTCTTAAGATTATCTTTAAATCTTATATTTTATGTTAAATTGTTGATCATCATGTTTTAATGAACTGCTTACATTTATTAATATGTGATTATGCAATAATTCTATATGTATTCTCTGTTAAAGACTTCAAGAACAAACCTAGGAGTAATGTCTAGAGCTTTGATTGTCTGAATGTGATGGTTGATGGAGTCTGAGTCTTGAGTTGAGTACTGTGATGGCTGAAATAGATGAAGTTAGTATCCTTGAGGTTTGAGTGAGATTGAGATAGAGTTTGAAAGGAAGAATTTACTTCTTGAGTTGACAGAATGATAGATGAGATGAGGTCCCTGCCTAAGAGGGGGGTTGGTTGTATAACTAGCCTGACAATGATAGACTTATGAGCATATTGAGTTCCTAGAGGAATATTAGCACCGAAATGGGTAAGAGTGAGTCTCACTCGTACTCATTAACTACATGGTCAGCGTAGGAGAGGATTGGATCGTGAAAGCGGATGTTTTCTTTGCCCCATAGAGGGCTTAACAGACTTCTTTTTGGATCCTCGACGGACTCGTCCTTCACCTCGGTAAGGTACCGGACGGATGTGGCAGCGACATCTCTTCGTTGTATCGTCACCGGGATTATAGGTGGTGGTTGTCGATTATAGAAACTCCCGGATAGGTTCCTTGTTGATAGTACTCTGAGGTTGATGTGATTATGTGATGTCTTGATGGATAGTGAGGTGATAGAGTCCTGTCCATGGATGAGTGATAGATGATCTGATGTCATATATATTGTTTACTTTAACCCATTTTACATACAATACATTCCACGTACTAATGCCTCTTTGGCGCTGCATCATTTTATGATGCAGATTTTGTAGACAGAGGACTTCAACAGCCTAATCGTTGAGGTTCACGGTTCCCGACAGAGATTTGGTGAGTCCTCTCTTGCTTTTGGAGGACATATTTCACTTGACTGTGGTAACCATGGCCTGTCATGGTACCTTCCTAGATATTAGTTATAGAGGCTTCGTAGACATAGACAGTTGATTGTTAATGTCGGGATTGTTTATTTCCCGCTTCTTTTCTATTGAGGTACTCCTTTTGTATTTTTCTATGATAGTGATTGTGATAACCCACTGATAGTTTATTATTCTTGTGATGTCTTCCGCATATGAGTGTATTGAATGAATGGTGATGAGACTACATGGTCCGCTTGGGGATTAGCAATAGTCTTCGAGTACCAATTACGTCTAGGGTACCCTCCCAGAGCGTAACAAAAAATTCACTGAAATTTACAAATGAATGATTCAATATGAAATCAAGAGTATAGAGTTTTCAATCAACAATGGAAATTCATCCATCAAACTAAGCTACACTAATCTAAAGGGAATCCACCCTTGAACTACACTCTCCAAAGAGTTTCTTCATTCAATATTAAAAATCTCCTTTTGAGAAATGACTAAGATATCTATTTATAAGACACCTCTTACAAGAATAGCCTGTTTACACAAATAGCTCAGAAGTAACTTATTCAAACTATTTAAAATGCAGCCACAAATGATTACTAATTAATATCTATCTTAGTTATTTAAAAAATGTATTTTAAATATGAATATGTGAGTAGTTTAATTCAAAATCCTAAATATTAGTAGTATTAAGAAATAAGTAGTCTCCTTTGTTACAAAGATTTTGTAACTTTTTTCTTCTTCTATTACTTTTAATATGTTCTAAGCAAAAATCAGCTAGTTAACAACTTTGATCAGCTGATTGAAAAATACAAGTTTTATTTTTCATAGTATAGAAAAGTGAACATGTATTCATTGAAATTAAGTACAATAAATAAGGAAATACATAAAATTCACTTCTTGTCTATATATGAGATGAATGTAATTTGTTTTACTCAAGCAAGCAAAATCTATAGCATTAGCTTTCTGGATTTTCTTATGTATGACAGAAGAAGCTAATCGATCAGAATTGAGAAATAATAGTAGAGGCAAAAAAGAGATTTTCGAGCTTTCAAATAGCACGCAGCGCTAGCTTGTAGTCTTCAGGCATAGTAGGAAAAATTTGTATTCTACCTCTTATATTTTATAAAGAGAATAAATATTTTCTTGTGGATCAAAAAGAAAAAGATTTAAATTAATTAATAAAAAGGGGTTATTTCTTATGATAAACTTGGTTTGACTCAATTATTTCTATGGTTTGTTATTTCCTGAAATTTCATATATGACCTTTTCTTGTGTGTCCATAATAATCAATGATGACCCTTTGCAGAAAAGTCATAACAAGTGTGACAAAGATTGATTTGATTTTCTCAAACTTTTCTCATGTACCCAAAAAGGACAATAAATATCTTACTGTGATTTTTCTTGCATAAATGACAGATCTAAGCCTATAAAGACAAGCTTGGGCCCAAGTTTTTAATAACACAACCCCACCAAAATTAGGATATAAGAAATTTTATAAATAGCCTATCCAGAGACGAGCAAGATTGAGAGAGGAAGAAAAAAGGTAAACTATATATATGTGTGTGTGTTTGTGTAACTAATATACGTATGTATTTATATATCTGGCAAGCGATATTGGGAGGAGGAGGAAAGGACCGATGAGATCGAGAGAAGGAGGAGAGAGGCGAGGGGGAGAGGGCAGAGAGTGGAGACAAACGAATGTACTATGTAAATCTGTCAAAATAATTGTATATATGCTATTAGTATACATATGTAATTGTATATCTGGCAAGAACTTACAAAGAGGGAGGCGAGAGAGGGAAAGAGAGGAGAGAGAAAACAACAACAAAATTCTATATAGTTATAAATTATAATTTTTTCAAACTATAATTATATAATGTAAATATGTATTATATGTTTGTCTAGTTACGTTATTTTCCTAGGATATACTACTCCTATCTCAATGGGTGGGTACATTTTTTTTA
>JAOTQR010078990.1:0-10869 GCA_025774065.1 Solanum ossicruentum
TGATTTCACTCTTCTTCTTCCTCCTCTTCTCTTCTTCTTCTTCTCTTCTTACTCTTCTCTTTATTTTGGCTAAGTGTACAAGAACATATCTTATGTTCTTTTTTAAAAGACAAAGAGGGGGTATTTATAGAAGTTGGATTTTCCATAATTGCATCATAAGAGCTCCCTCTTTGCCTAATGATCAACTTGGTCCCAAACTTTTCTATTTTGATCCAATTAAGGACTTCCGACTCCAATTTAATTACACCCACCTTAAACACTCAAAGCTCTAATCAAACACCGAAAATATACTTAAGTTTAAATTACCCGACGTCCACAGCAAAATTTCCCAATTGCATAGTTGTCCTTAGTTAAATAATTACGCGGTCTAACACTCCCATGCAGTGATGTCACATGGACAGCTTGACGGACTGTGAAGCCTTTGACAGGCCGTTTGGATGGCTTGGGGCTGGAAAGGGCCATTTTTTGCCTAAGGCATGTGACACAGCCTGTAACCCATGTTCCTTGGCACTGACCATTTGGATGGCTTGTAGGGTGTACAAGAGAGGCAAGGTAACATGGGAGGGAGTTTTGGCTAAGGGTGGTGCCACGGGCACCTTTGATGGGCAATGGAGGCTCAGAAGGCTCATGAGCCTGGGTTGTGGGGTGGCTTGGCCACATTTTCATGCCTAAGTGTGGTGCAAAGGACCACTAAACAGATCGTGAAGCATCACACGACCCATGAAGTGGTCCGTCAAAATGACTAGACGTGAATTTTTCTAAGTGTTCCCAACTTCCAATTTATTTTTCTAAGTACCTTTTAACAGGCACTCCACTGTGTGGAGTGCCAAACGGCCAACCAAGCCTCCAGTGAAGCCACACTTTTTCAAATTTTCTATCCGTTCACTAATGATATTTTTATAAATTTTAATTACTCTAATGACCTTTTTAGACTTCCAATGCTATTTTAACCTTCCCAAAAGACCTAAACCCTATTCCAAAGGATCAAAGTCATTGCTCTTATCTCAAATAGACTTTCAATTCTCTCAAGAGCCTCTATCAAGACCCCAATACAAATTCAAGGAAACTCAAGAGCAAGCTTTGGATTACAAGACCTACTTCCAAACTTCAAGCCTTTCACAACTCAATTTCAAGAAACTCAAAGTCTTAGGTATGTGGATTCATCCTTGATTCCTTCCAATCAAGTAGACCAAAAATTATTTTCAAGAAAACCTACATGGATTTTGCTTACTTTAATTTGGGGTTTTGAATATTATGATTCGTAAAATTCTACTGATGGATGGGTAGTATTTATTTGATGATTTGAATGTGATTTAAACCATTATATGAGGGTCTACTTTGGGTTTATGAAATTATAAGTATGCATATTTCCTTTTTGAATTATTTATGCATGAGTGATTACACTATGCATTTAAATATGGATTTTAATTATATTTTCACTCCAATTTCATATCATAAATGTTGATTTTTGACTGAGTCTTTGTTCATAGCATATGCATTCATGTATATAGATTATTTTGAGAAATTATATTATGGGTGAAGTCAAATTTTATTTTATGGTATGATTTTGACAAAATGTTGGTTATGATAATATTACGATCACATACATGTCTTTGGTTTTTGGCTCTTTGAGTATTTTGGGTGCTTGCACCTTTGGTATAGGAATTGGTTATTCTTATGCATGAGTAGTATGACTATGAAATTATGATTTTGGCAATTGAGCCTAAGCATGACTTATCATAAATGGTATTTGGCTTTTAAGCTCAATTGTGCATTAAAATGATTTGGAAAATGACTATTGCCTCTTTGAAAGTTTGTATATGTATATTAAAAGTATTCTTGTGGGATGATGACTTAGCACTGATGGATTGAGAGGGTGCTCTCTTTCCTTGAACTATGTGCCTAGCATAGGGTCCTTTCCGAAATGGGATGTGTTCCCGTAAGGAAAGATGCCTCTGAAATGGGATGGTTCCCATAAGGTGAAGAAATGATTTGTGATTTGTGGAAAGCCTATCTGAAATGGTATGTGTTCTCGTAAGGAAGGTTACTTCATACGAAATAGGGTGTGTTCCAGTAAGGTGAAGTATGGTTTACCTTTGGCAACTAGACCACCTCTTTACCGATGAGGAGTATTCATTGGGATTCCAGTAATAGCTCGCTTGGTCTTACTCATGTCGGTTAAGGTCACATCCCCATTATAAATATGAGCATCATTTGTATTTCATGCATCATGACTTTCATGGCATCCTGTATATTTACATTCCTTATTGTATATCTCTTTCGATAGTATGTGCCATTATCATCTAACATTGATATGCAGGTTTTGGTAAGTTACATGCATTGTATCCTGCATACTTAGTACAGTCAAATATACTAACGGATACTCTTGCCTACATGATTTCACCATGTAAGGATCGAGGACCTTGATCATCCATCATTTGGCACTTAGTTCGGATTCCAAGACTACTTATAATGGTGAGACCTATCTTTCAAGGACAAACCACCATATTTCTACCTATGATATTTAGTTTCTTTATATACTTGATGGTGATCCCGAGGAATTTCTTGGCCCTCGACCTATCTATGTAAAGGCATCGTCGGTCACCTTGTAAACCTCTTTACGCTATGTGTTATATGCCATGATTAAGTCTATGTTATGTACTGGTTATCTTAGACTATCGACATGCAAGTTGGTTATGTGACTTATGGTTTGGTTATATGTTTGATGGAAAGATCCTAAGTCTCAAATTATCCCCGTAGCGTGAGTCCTACTCTCCCTTCCCTTAGATCTATGTGTTGATTGTTGAATGCGCTTCTAAACCAATGATGTAAGTATTGGTATCTTGAGGCTTGTTTGGTGACTCTCGGGTTCCCATTCATCGTGTCACATCTAGGTCCTAGGTCTGGATCGTGACAACAGGCGTGAAGTCAGTTCATGCCAAAAATCACATCGAAATCAATCATCTCTAACTTAATTAAATCAACAAGAGTATCTTTATGATAGACAGACACTACACAATCTCTATAAACTCTCTTAGCTAGAACAGACTCACCAACAGGAGTAGAAACAGAAAATGGCTCAAACAAGCACTCAGGAAAGATCTCAATCTACTAGCCACATAAGGAGTGATGAAAGACATAGTGGCACTAGGATCCATCAAAATATAACAATCAAAGGTATAGACTTGAATCATACCCATCACAACATCTGGGGAGTTTTCTTGATCCTGGCGACTACCCATGGCATACAAATGATTTGTGGCCCCGCTTGTGCCAGAAGTAGTGCCCTCTAGTTTTCTCTAATTGGTGGTACTGGTGCAGAATATTTGGACTTGTCAGCCCACTTTGGACAATCTATTTGAAAATGACCTATTTGGCTACACTTGCAGCACACATCTCCTCTCTCAAGATATTTTTCCAAGTCTAGCTTACCACACTTGCCACATGGTGGCTTACCTTATGAACCTAGAGTAACACTAGCCTATGAATGGGATCCCTCGGCCCTGAAATTCTATGACTTTTGCTCATTCCAATTTTTGGGTGTTGATGCACTAGCAGATGAAGGCGCTAGCTCGAGCTGGAACTTTCCACCATTCCTATTTCCTCTCTTCCCAACCTCATGGCTTAAGGTTTTAGCCTTATTATTTCTGATCTCTTCCCTAACTTGTTCTCCTCATCAGCTTACTGCATATAGACCGTCAATTTGCCTATGTCTATGTCACTCACAAGCATAACTCCTCTCCCACCTTTCTTTTTGGCCGCTTGTTCAACCCATCAACGTACAAACTCATCATGTTTCTCATGTCTGCAATCATCTCAAAAGCATAGCGAGATAGTTGCATGAACTTAAGACCATACTCCTTCACCATCATAGACCCCTATTCAGATTCAAGAGCTCTCTTACCTTGGCCTCTAAAATAAATAATGTGCATCCTCAGACACCAGGGAGGACTCACCAATCAGCTGAATAATGGGGAAGATCCTCAATGAAGTATCTGTTGATGATCTCTAGTACCTACCTGTCTCTGCATCATAAAAATGATGTAACCCAAATAGACATTAGTGTGGGAAATGTACGAGTATGTAAAATGATTGAATGAAATATGCATCATGGTAAAATCTATTAACTTAGATAATTCAAATCAAGAGATAAGAAACTCAATCAGGATGTCAAATGTCTATCTAAAGTAAGAATAATGAGTAGGCAATGACCAATCACTACAATCCAAATCAATATAATCCAGTCAAAGTACTATTAGTATAAAACCTATCTGGGAGTTTCTCTTATTAGACAACTATCACTTATGAGCCAGTGATTGTATAACAATCTCATTGATGTGTCCACAATCGCTCAGTACTTGCCAGGATAAAGAGTGAATCGATCCATAATTGATCAGATCAAATCAAACGAGTCCTCTATTCTTTCAGGGACCTATCAAGAGGAAACTTTTGACTTAGCGATTTCACTCCTCTCTACATTTGGCGACGTAGTATTGAGTTCGAGTTGGACTTATTCTTACCCAATTCCGTGCTCAATACTCCTCCCAAGACTCAATGCTCATAAAATATAAATTCAATGGTTAACTCATTAGACTAGCTTCATTGGGCATTTGTCAACTCAATTCATCATATCAACTATCAACTCTTTAGTTAGGAACATTATTTTAGGATTAGCTCATGACTCATCAAGGTTCTCTATCATGCATCATTCCAACTCAAAATATTCGGGAAACAAAAGTAGAGTTAAATCACTTAGGGACTCTATAGACTCATTAGGCTCAAATATACTCATGCATACCCATTTAAGTGGAATATGTAAAAAATAACAAAAATGTGTTCTACGTTTCATGTAGAAAAGTAAAATCATCTATTTCAAGTATTTAATTCATCAAAATTGTAATTCATGCAATATTATATAGGAATACTATAGAATTTAAGAAAAACCTTCAAGAAATGCCCATGAAAAACTCAATTCATTCACAACTCCATCAATTTGGGTTATGGGGCACATGGGATAACAAAATTCATGTTCTAGTTAGCCTTACATACCTGAAAATTTTGAAGAATTGTAAACTCTTAAAGAATCTCTACTCACGTGCTTGGAACCCTAACTTTCTCCCCTTTCTCGATGCTCTCTAGATTTTCTAAGTGTTTTTGAGGAGTAATACCCTTAGGGTACTAATAAGGGGTCTAAAACAGGTCCAAAATATCGTGACATTTGATTATGAAGAATGGAAAAAGATAAAATTATCCTTCGAGAAAACTGTCTAAAGTGGACCACGAAACCTTTTTTACGGCCCGTGAAATAGGTTATGAGTCATGGTCCTCTCTTGTGGAAAATAGATTAAAATTTAAATTTCTGAATCTCATTCTATGACTTGTCATACGAGCTATGGAACAGGTTACGAATCGTGTTCCCTCTCATAGAAATTAGACTAAAATTATGAATTTTTGGATCTCATTCTATGACTTATCAGACGGGCTGTGGAACAGGCTACGGGTCGTGTTCCCTCTCATAGACTCCCTTCTATACTTTAGCCAAAAGTTTTCAACTCTGGAACACCTCTTATGACATGGTCCATGGGTCATACTCTAGATCATGGCTCATAGTCCCTCTTGTAGAACCAAGTCTGAGGACCTATTTGTGTTACAAAAAGCCAGTTTAAACAAATTCATAGGAATCAATTTAAATAGATTTATATTTATACAAATTCTAATCCTTAATCTTGTCTATGGTGACCCACCCTCTTCGCTATATTAGCTAAGATTTATCAATGTGTGTAATGTCACCACAAAATCATATTCAAAATACTTACCATGAAAATTGTTAGGATTCGTTTTATATTGATGCCTACAAATCAAACAATTCTTTTCAAGGATAGATGTTTCACTAAAAATATCATTCTCGCTTAAAAGATTGTTCATGATGTTAGAAATAATCTCTATCATTATCATCATTAGTCACTAACACCAACCATCATCATCATTATAAATCATTTCCATCATCATTTATGAACATAAACATTTTACTTTTTAATCAAATAATTATTTTTTAAAATTTGAATTTTTAATTTAAATTATACATTTATTATGGTTGCAAATAAATAAATTATACATATTCAGAAGTTGAGAAAGAAATAATATTAATCATTTAGTGATAAGAATTTGGGACAATATCTTAATTATTCAAATGTTCATCCAAATTCAAACGTTTTAATCGTAATGAAAACAAATAAGGCATTGGACATTCTATTTCTATAAGAATTATTGTTATAGTACCAAACAAATATAGTTATTATATAAGAACATTTTACAAAAAATATGTTATCATTGTGAAATGATGAGAATATATTAAAACTAAGAAAAAATATAAAAGAGAAGATGTAATATTTCTTCTTCTCACTTTCTTCTTTTTTCTCTATTCATTTTGTTAGAAGAAGGGGGAGGGAGGGTATTTATACTTATGTATACATGGTAATTTATAGTTTTCTTCATTGTCATGAATACACTTTATACACCAAGTATATTACATGGATGATTAGTTACAACACAAACTAAAATGAGTGTAAATCCGTCTAACACGTAATATATATTATGTGTATATGTAGATTGTCACAGATTATATTATGTGGACATAGAAAATATTTATTTGGACATCCATTTTATAATATTTCCCCTTGGATGTCCATGTAATATGCCTTGTTTGCTGCCTCAGTAAAAACCTTACCAGGAAAATCCAGTGGGATAAACCTTTGGTTAAAGAAAAAAGAGTGCAGCGCGCATTTGCTCCCCCTGATGAAAATATCATTTGATATCTCGAAGACAATGCATCCCAATCTTGTATCTCAACTTTTCAAATGTTGAAGTTGGCAATACTTTTGGTGAATATATCTGCTAAATTATCGTTGGAACGAATTTGTTGAACATCTATTTCGCCTTTCTTTTGAAGATCATGAGTGAAAAAGAATTTTGACAAATATATTTTACCCTGTCTTCTTTGATGTATCCTTCTCGTAGTTGAGCTATACATGCAGCGTTGTCTTTATATAATATTGTTGAAATATCTCTTTTCAAAGGAAGTCCACATGTTTCCATGATGTGTCGAGTTATTGATCTCAACCAAACACATTCTTGACTAGTTTCATGAATAACCATTATTTCTACATGATTTGAAGAAGTATCGACTATAGTTTGTTTCGTTGAACATCATAATATGGTTGTACCTCCAAATGTAAATAAATAACCTATATGTGATCGACCTTTATGTGAAATGCACAAATATCCTGCATTTGCATAACCAATTAGTTGCAATTCGAATAAAATAGTCTCATATCAATAATTCCTTGAAGATGTCTGAATATATGCTTAATATAATTCCAGTGTCTCCGTGTTGTAGAGGAACTAAATCTTACTAATAAATTTACAGAAAATGATATATCTGACCAAGAATTATTACAAGGTACATTAATGCACCAATTGCACTAAGATATGGTACTTTAGCACCAACGAGCTCTTCCTCGTTTTCATAAGGTCGGAATGGATCTTTTTTAATATCTGGTGATCTCATAATCATTGGGGTACTTAATGGATGTGTTTTATCCATGTAAAATCTTTTTAGAAGATTTCTTGTATATACTTATTGATGAATAAATATACCATCTGTAAAATGTTCAATTTGTAGACCAAAATAAAATTGTCTTTTCAAGGTTTTTCATTTCAAATTCTTTTTTCAAACATTTTACGGCCTTTGAAAGCTCTTCATGAGTTTCAATGATATTCAAATCATCAACATATACAACTATTGTAGTAAATTCTGACCCAGATCTTTTAATAATTACACAAAGACAAATTGGGTCATTCTTATACCCTTCTTTCAATATGTATTCGCTTAGGCGATTATACCACATGCGGCCTGATTGCTTCAATCCATTAAGGATTTTTGAAATTTTATTGAACACATTTCCCAATAATTTTTATATATTTTAGGCATTTTGAATCTTTCTGCATTCTCACAAATATATCATTGTCTAATGAGTTATATCAATAGGCTGTGACCACATCCAGCAGATGCATATCAAGTTTTCATAAACTGCCAAATTTGTAAGATATCTGAAGGTAATTGCATCCACCACTGGAGAATATGTCTCCATATAATCAATGTCAAGTCTTTGCAGAAATTCTTGTGCCACAAGTTGTTATTTATATCTTACGACTTTATTTTTCTCATTTCATTTTCGCACAAAGACCCATTTGTACCCCACTAGATTTATATCTTCTGTGTTCATACTATCAATCTGAAAACTTTACATTTCTCAAGTGAAGCTAATTCAACTTGAATAGCATCTTTTCATTTTGGCTAATCATTTCTTTGTTTATATTTCTCGACAAATTTGGTTCAGGATCCTCATTTTGTTGCATTATTTCAACAACATTATAAGCAAAAACATTGTCCACAATTATATTATTTCGGTTTCATATTTTTCTCGATGAGACATAATTTATTGAGAACTCTTCATAATTTTCAGGCGCCCGAACCTTGTCTAAGGTTTCATCAATTATTATGTCTCCTTGCTCTTCTTGAGCAAGTTCTTTTATATTATGACCATCTTGATTATTTGCTCCTTTCTTTTTTCGAGAATTTTTATTTATGGAACCTATTTGTCTACCATATTTTAAGTGTGGTTTAGAATCATTTGCATATATTATTCTATTAGGACATCAACCTGAATTGGAGCATTAACAATTGGAATATGAGATTTAGTAATTCTTGATAGGTCAGTGAATGCATTTGGCAGTTGATTTGTAATATTCTGCAAATGAATTATCTTTTGAACTTCATGCTCATATTTATTTATTCAACGATCTAAATGTGATAATGATAATGTATTCCAATCTATCTCTTTCCTCAGCTGTTTATCTTCTCCCCCTAATGTTAGGTATATCGATTCATCAAAATGACAATCAGCAAATCTTGTTGTGAATAAATCTCTAGTCATAGGTTCCAAATAATTTATAATAGAGAGAGATTCATACCCAACATATATCTCCAACCTTCTTTGGGGACCCATCTTTGTGCTTCATGGTGAAGCAATTAGAACATATAAGCACATCCAAATATTCTAAGATGAAAAATATTCGGCTCCTGACCAAAAGCCAATTGTAATGGGGAGACTTTATGATAACTTGTGGGTCTTATCCGCACATGATTTGCTCCATGTAAAATAGCATGACCATATAGTGAAGTAGGGAGTTTTGTTCTCATAAGCATTGGTCTAGCAATTAATTGGATGCATTTAATCAATGATTCCACTAAACCATTTTGAGTATGAACATGAGAAATCGGATGCTCAATTGTTATCCCAATTAATCTACAATAATCACTAAAAGTCTGGGATGTAAATTCACTAGCATTATCAAGACGAATTGTCTTAATTGCATAATCTAAAAATTGTGCTCGTGATTTTATTAATTGGGCCAGCAACCTTGCAAATGCCATATTGCGGGTTTATAATTAGCAGATATATGACCATCTTATAGATACATCTATTAAAACTATATAATATTTGAATGGTCCACATGATGGGTGAATGGACCCACATTTGTAACCCTGTATACGTTCCAGAAATGTTGGGGATTTAATTCCCATTTTGATTACTGATGGTCTAGTAATCAATTTGTCTTGAGAACATGTAGCACAAGAGAATTCCTTGAAGAATCTTTTAGTTCTTCAAAGAATGTCAATGTGAATTCTCAATTATTTTGCGCATCATATTAAAATAGGGATGACCCAATCGATCATGACAAATTATAAAATCATTTGAGTTAGTAACCTTTGGTTTACTATGGCGTGTGTTTCAAATATGCTAATACTTGTACAGTATAAGTCAGATGAAAGAGCAGGTAATTTTTCAAGTATGAACTTTTTATCATACATCGTTGTAGTACTATATAAATACTCATTCTTTTCATCATTTGTAGTCTCAATATGATAACCATTTTGGCGAATGTCTTCAAAACTTAATAAGTTCCTATGAGACTTACTACAATATAATGTTTCATCAATCGTTAAATTTGTTCCTCCAATAAGAATTAGATTAGCTTTTTCGAAGCCTTCAATTAATTTTCTGCTACCAAAAATTGCATTAACATTGGCTTCTTTTATAATCAAATAAGAGAAATATTTGTTGACTCTTAAAATAGTATGTATTGTAGCACTATCTATAAGGCACATATCATCATAATTGATTTGGATCCAATTGATGAATGAAAGATTTTCATACTCTTCATAAAGATTAAAAGAAAAAATATTATAAGGACATAAAACACTATCTTGACAAACTATAAAAGTTGGTAAAGATATAATGCTTAGCATTTAAAGAGAACAACATAGTTACAAATATAATAGAGAATAATAATGTAATGATCCATTAGATCATCTTGAGAATTAGTATCATACCCCTCCCTGGGGTCGTGACCAGTGCCCGATAGGGACACGTAAACACATACTAAGCCGAATTCCTTTATAAGGATAGCCTGGAATTCTACCAAAATTTTGGCAGAGTTTCCTCTGTTTTATTGACTATTCACACCTGCAGCAGCTTCCAGAATACACAAAAAAATACATACATATAGACATTCACATAATAACATGATCCGACAAGGTCTCCGCTGCGGTCCTGCCGCCTAATAGAGTATCAAATATATACAATCACGTCTCACACTAAACTCCCACCCACTCGTGCCCACAGACCTCTACATAATAGAAAGAAGCATATGACGGGACAGGGCCCCACCGTACCCTCAAAATATCCAAAATGACATGGTGACAAAAATACAATTCCAAGTACATATACCCAGTAAAGTTGCTCC
>JAOTQR010078992.1:0-10868 GCA_025774065.1 Solanum ossicruentum
ATATATGTGTGTGTGTGTGTGTGTGTGTGTGTGTGTGTGTGTGTGTGTGTGTGTGTGTGTGTGTGTGTGTGTGTGTCATGAGGCTGATTGTTAGTTATATTTCCTGCTCTGTATTTTAACGCTGATGTCATGACTTATTAATACATTTTTTCCTAGATAGTTGTTGTACATAGCATATGGAATAACTATGATTATTTTAGGTTACTTGTAGTTCTTCTACACTCTACTAGCTGTGACCACTATAGTTGTTGAGTTCGTTATACAATGAAACGTCCTAGAAAAGCATAGATATGGGCTAATGCCCTGTGATAGTCTGTATTTTGGCTTAACTCCTATCTGTAGGAATGTATAGCCTAATGCTACTGAGATATGTTGGATGTGGCGCTGTTTGTTGATTATGGGTTGTACTGTGGACTGAAAGTGTTATAGATATGATTCCGATGCGCTGTTTGTTTTAGATACCTATGATAAATTGTACTATAGATTGATTCTGGTATATATATGACTTCAATAGGCCAATTAGTTTGGGGGACCCATGATACAACCATACTATGGATAGAAAACAAATATTTGAAGTGGTCTATAATTCTACTGGACGTAGTTGTTTTTTAAACTTATGATATACTAATCAATTGTCCTTTGGGTTCTGGATCCTATCAATTATTCTTTGGGTTCGGACCTTGTCGATTGCTCATGGGTCGGGGACTCTATTGATATTCCTTGTTTTTGAGGCCTAGTCGATTTTCGATGGGTTTGAGGCCCAATCCATTTTCCTTGGGTTTGAGGCCCAATTGACTCTCTTTGGTTTTGAGGCCTAGTTGATTTTCTTTGGGTTTGAGCCCTAGTTGATTGTGTTAGGGGAATTGTTTCTCCCATAAGGAATATGCTCGATCGTTATGTATATTGTCAAGTCATCCAGCCTTGGTTGACTGCCATAATATGAAGCTAGGTTGGGAAGGGGGTTTGAGGCCTCATTTGATATTATAAGGGTTTGAGGCCCCGTGTGATATTAGTTGCCACATAGGTGGAGAAGCCAGTTGATTATCTAGGGATCTACACACCTTGATTGTGCATGGGTTTACCATGTGGGCTTATGGGGGCTCAAGTGGCATCCATGCTTAGATACTGGGGCCTTACACAAATGTACAACTGACCCCTGTATCATGTGATGTTGGGAGTTTAGTTCTGTGTGTTTCATGGGTACCGTGGTGATTCTATCAGTCAGATTGAGCGTGGGTGAACCTTCTAGGCTTATGGGGGGCCTAAAGATACATAGACATGGATATTAGGGTGTTACACCATTTACAACACTATGTATCAGTTTGATGACAGTTGTGGTTGGGGCGTACTCGTGTTTCGTCAGTTAGTATCATTGCAGACCACATAGGTTGGCTTAGTTAGGGTTCGGTGATTCTCTAGACATGCTTACTTCTTGATCAACATTCTATTTGCTACATTTACTACAATTCTCTATATGTGAGTATTCTATATTTACATTATTTCACTTAGTCAGCCGATAATGACTACTGGGTGGTTATTATTGGTGCTCACCCCTACATTTGTACATGTTTCCATGGTGCAATTCCAGGTACTAGCTGCTTTTACCGAGGAGGAATTCATAGGTGATTCAGGAGACATTGGTGAGCATCAGTAGCTTTGGGCATTCTACAATCTCCTTCTGTTTTGATGGTCATTTTTTGTATTCAAACACTAGCCTTGTATATGTTATTTGGATTTACACATATAGATGGCTATTTTGGTTAAATATACAAATATGTTTATTTTAATTTGAGTCTATAGTAGCTCTGTATAGGTGAGTTCTAGGTCCTGGGTAGGTTGAGTTTGTTTTACTTATATTTTCCTAGTATCTTTATTATTGGTAATACAGCGCAGGTGTCGTAGTCATTGCGTTGGCTTGCCTATATGAGGGATTTAACAAGTGCCATCATGACCTAAGAAGTAAGGTTGTGACAAGGTGGTATCAAAGCCTTATGTTCACTAGCCTCATTTGTGCATAACTACCATCTAGTAGAGTCTTGTGGATGGGTGCAGAGACGTCCATGATGTACCTCTAGGAGGCTATGGGATATTTAGTAAACTTCTTATGTTATGATTCTAGTCATGTGATTTCACAAATAGTCTTTTGACATCCTGAAATCTTATTTGATCCACCTTTTAGCTTGTATGCTATGTAAAGGGCAGACTTCGGGCAAAGGTAGTGCTATGTCGCTAGTCGCAGATAGGGAGAAGTCACTAGAGACTATTGAGTAGAGACTGGACGACCTCAAATTTTTATAGCTGGATAGGAAGACTACGAGCATTAAGATTATGGGAGCCTAGAGATATGCTTAGCAATTAGTTAATTATCTAGCGATGACTGTGTATGGATCTATGGGATATGTTATTGAGGTTGGGTACTCTGTAACATCAATAGCTCTATGTTAGCTATTGTTTAAAGGTTGTGTGGGGTGTGAATACTTCTGATAAAGATTATATAGGTGGGAGAGGATGTTATTGAGGTAATACTAAGCATTGATTCTTCTATATATCTGTATTTGATTATTTGACCGCTAGTCTGACCCTTTGGGCTTCTCGATGCGGATGAGAATGCTATACCTAGTGGAGTTCTGAGTAATAGTCATTTATGTTATGATTTTACCCTTCTAGGGTCTAAATGTAACCCAAACCCTTGTGATTTGTACATATGATCCTTTTATTGCTTGACTACTAGAGTAGGTAGTCTAATATGAGAGTTACATAGTTTTTGAGGGGCTAGTTGCTAGTTATATTCCTGCCTACACCTTGTGCTTCTATGGTTATGATCATGTTGTGGTGATTTAGTTGACATATGGTTGTCTTGATTCCTTGTTGACTGGATTGTAAGGTAAATGCTATGCCCGGGGGCTTAATAGGGTTGTTTATTTTTGGATGAGATATTACTGCATTATCAACTAAGCTGTCGGCCACTCACCCTGGTGACTTGTTGTGATTGTTAGTTGGTTGGGATTGTGTTGTCTAAATTCCTAGATATGCTTGCTAATAGAGATATTGATAATTTTATCTGGTTGCCTTGTACTTGCGTTCTGGTTATATATTGTAGCTGTATTGCTTAGCTTATCACCTACTTGATTGTGGGTTCCAGGCTTCTTTTATCCTGGGTCAGTTGTTTTAGTAGTGGAATCTCCCTTCTATTAGTGGGGGATCGAGTGTAGTGACTCCTCAGGATGGCGATCCGGTAATTGAGACGTCTATCGGAAAGCCATTTCTAGTAGCTATGAGTTCTATATATGTCTCCTACTAGTTTGCTCGAATTTCTACAAGATAGGGATATTGGGTTTTTACAAAAATTAGACTACAGTGAATTGAGACCAGGGCATAGGATATCTCAAAAAATTGCACCCAGACCCATTATAGCCAATACAAATTTCTGGTTATATTATTTGGTTGATTAATTCCACTGTTGTGTGTACAGAGTTAACTTGTGTGTACCTATCTCATTGTTATGGTGGAGCTGTTGAGGTTCCTACTTCCTGGGACTTGATTTATTAAGTACTATACTTCTATGATGGAGTTGTTACGTGTTGGAACAATTGGATATTATGCAGTTGGAATTATATTTATTAGTTTGGATTAGGGGGATTGGCTATGAGCTATATAACATTGATTTGTTGTAATTATGATTATCTGATTTTGGGGTTGGCAAGTACTTTATTAGTATTGCTTTATTTTTCTTACTCGTGATACTTTGTTCACAACTGGATAATGATACCTATTGAGAATTGTGACTGAAAATGTGGTATATACCTGTATGCAAAGGAATGTATAAGGCATCTGCCGGTGATTATACATTGGGGTGTTTGCTATATGCGTTAAGATCTGGTGGTTTTTAAGAGTGTTGATGTGCTATCAAAATACATAACATTTGATGCCTAGAACTTGAGATTTTGTGTGTTCTCAATGCGAAATTTATGGTTTTTATACGTTTTTGTGTTTGTTTTTGCAGAAAAAATAGGTAGGCACAATTTTGGGAAGATTGCAGACTTTTTCTGGTTTTTGCATACTTATGAGGCTCTCTACGAGTCGTAGAGTTGGTTTTGTAGGGATTTCCATTGTTGGATGGAAGTCTGAAGATTTGAGTTTCAGTGACACGAGACCTCTTTACGACTCGTAGTTCACTCTACATGTTGTATTGGGAGGTTTCATATAAATTTCCTGTGTTTTCCAATGTTGGACAAAGTGATGCAGATATGGACTACGAGAGGTCAATACGAGTCATAGACTAGACTACGACTGGTGAAGATGTTTCATAAGAGTGAAGTTCAAGATTCAAGAAGCTGAACACTAAAGCTTGATTACGGCTCATACACCCAAGTACGAGTCATAAATGCTAGTCGTAGCAGCCGCCGATAAGTTTTACTAATTTATTTGGGGACTTGTTTGTAACTACTATTAATAGTAAATATTAGGTCATTAGATGGAGTTTTTTCATAGTCTTTTTTTTTTTACTTTTGACAGATTACAGTGGACTTAGAGTAGAGAGCACGAAATTAGAGCATTTTTGGGGTTTTAGATTTGGAGATTAAATATTGGAGAAGAGAATACACTTGTGGATTCATTGTATCTTTCAACCTTGTGATTCTTAATTCAATTTGGGTTTACTTGTTCTTAAATTTATTTGAGTAAGAGATTAATTATGTTTTCTCAATTCATAGTTACTTCATCTTTGAAACGCCCTAAAAATGTTCTTAGGAAATGCCCATAATCATAATTTTCATATATCTGAAAATTCGTGGATCATATCAAAAATCCAACTTCATATTCTTGTTTAGGGGAAAAAATTGAGTGGGAGGTGGGTAACCTCGATTTTCTAGGACACGTAACGAAAAATAATTTTTGCAAAAATTTGATTTCCAGTAGCCATCCGAGTCCTGGTTGCGACGCGCCAGGGGCACGGATCAGTGTTGGAGTTTCCTGTGCAATGGGTTCATGTCGTGGACTTGATGTAGACTAGTGTATTATTTTCCTTGGTTTTTCATTCAGCCCAAGGGCCTTGGGATCATAGCCCCATGTCAACTTATGCGTGAAAATCCTATACTTAGCCATTTTCCAACTGTATATCACTCAAGACCCTCTCAAAAACCTCTCCAAGATTTAACCAAATATTTTATCCAAATTCAAGTGTTTCAAGCTTAATTCCGGACCTTAAGAACTGCATTCAAGCTTCAAGTGTCCTTCGGGTCTACACCAAGGAATCTTCAAATTTAGGTATGTAGGTTTCATCCTTTGGGTCCTTTCACCCATGGAGGCCAATCTTTGTTTATATGAAAATTGCATGTTTCCAAGTTGTATTTTCTATGGTTATCTCTTATTATGAATTTTTATTATAAAATATGTTGGGGTTTTATGAAATGTTGATTTATTATGCATGTTTACCTATTTCAAGCTTATACCATGAATTAATTTTGTCTATTGAGACTATACATGATTCAAGCTATGAAATCTATAGTTATCCGTGATGATGTTTTACCATGATGTTGGTGGGCTGATTTACATGACTTTATGATACATTGATTTCACTATTTCATGATCTATACTCTTGCATTTTGCATGACTTGAACATGTATTCATATGTGCCCACCAAGTGTTCGATGAAATTTCAAGTCAAGAATTCTCAAGTAATTTACATGTTTTACAAGTCAAGTGACTTCATGATGAATATGTACATCAACTATGTTATGAATTCATGAAATTATCTATGATTATGCAGTATGAAATAAGCCCTATTTTCAAGATTTACCTCTTATGAGCCATTCATGTTAAAGCAAGGGTACATGTATGATTCTGATCTATTCTCATGTTTCAAGTTTGGCTTACCATTGGAGGTCAAGTATGATTAAGAGCTACTCATGTCATGATTCCATGTTTATTACAAGTTATTAAAGTTATGATTATGTCAAGTATTCCGTGGGATTAGACTTAGCACCGATGAATTTGATATCGGCGTGGACTATCTTCAAGAGTCCATACTCCTTTCCTCAAACTATGTGCCATCATAGGATTATGTTATACCCTTGCTATGCTAGTGTATCCATGTAGTGCAATTTATCAAGAAGTCTACCCCGAAATGGGATGGGTTCCCGTAAGGGTGGTTACATCTCCGAAATGGGACAGGCTAGTGTAAGGTAAAGTATGATTTATCTTGGCAAGTAGACCCCTCTTTACCAATGAGGGATAATAATCGGGATTCCAGGTTGTAGCTCACTTGTCCTTACATTGGTTGGTTAGGGTCTCTTCCCACACATATATTATGTCCTACAAAGATGAATGATTTACAAGAATGTTTTACTTCAAACATTGATTATGAATTCCATATTGAGATTATTCTATCTATTAACAATGATTATTCATTTTGACTATATCGGCTTATGTCTTGTTGCATTGCATCCTATATACTTAGTACATTCAAATGTACTAACACATACTTCATGCCTACATAATATCACCATGTAGGGACCGGAGCTCCTCTATGATCATGTATTTTTCTATGATCATACTCTATAATCATTTTATTTCTCCCAGTTCATGACATATGCAAAGCAACTAGAAGGGGACAAGCTTGGAAAAAGAAGGATTGGTGAGTTCAAGAGGGTTCTATTGGAAGGTGGGTTCCAAGGCTCTAAGGTTGGCTAGTTTCCTCCAGCCCACAAGTTCCAAGGCCAAGGGTCAACCAATGCTTCCAACAAGAGGTTTGCCAATGAGAGGGTTCCTAATCAAAGATTCCAAGGTGGTAATGGAGGAATGGTAAAGCCTAGATGTCCAAGGTGTGAAAAGAATCATAGTGATTAATGTGTTTAGGAATTCTAATGCTTGCTTTGGTTGTGGTGAGATGGGTCATAAAGTTATTGATTGTCCTCATACACAAAACAAAGGTGGAGATGGTCGTCTACAAGGCCAAGGTGCAAAAGCGGGTTAAAAAAGAAGCAGAGGCCAACAAGGAGTGACCAAGGCAAAATAGATTCTATGCTCTTCAACATAGACAAGGGGTGAATGAGGTGCTCGATATCATCACTGGTATGTTAAAGGTTTTTGATTTTGATGTGTATAAATTCAGAGACCCGGGTGCCACTCTTTCTTCTATTACTTCTTTTGTTGCCAAAAAGCTTCTTATTAGTCCCAAATTGCCGTGTGAACCTTATGAAGTATCTACTCCATTGTTGCTAAAAGAGCCTATTAAAATAGTCCCATGTTCATCTTGTATAAAATCTTTCCTTGTGATTTTGTTGAATTAGATATGGTGGATTTTGATGTCATTCTTGGGATAGATTGGTTGCATGCATGTTATGCTTCTATTGATTATAAAACCCATATGGTTATTCCAATTCCCTAATGACCACATCCTGGAGTAGAAAAATCGTGATGTGGTGGTCAAGGGTAGATTCATTTCTTGTCTTAAGGCCCAAAAGTTGATTTCTAAAAGTTGTCTTTGTCATTTTGTCAGGGTTAGGGATGTGGAGTCCAAAGTGCTTCCTATTGAGTCGGTTTCGGTAGTTAATGAGTTTCTTGATGTCTTTCTCGATGTGCTTCCCAATATTCCTTTTGAAAGGGAAATAGATATTGGTATAGACCTCTTTCTCGATACTCAACCTATTTCTATTACCTCTTAGGGTATGGCCTCGACGGAGTTGAAGGAACAATTGAGGGATTTGTTGGGAAAGGGTTTTATAAAGCCTAGTAAGTCACCTTGGGGTGCACCGGTGTTATTTGTGAAGAAGAAGGATGGTTCTTGTCACTACCCAAGCCTAGGGCCTAGATGTGACACGATGAATTGGAACTCGAAGGAACCCAAACAAGCCTCTTAGCATATCAATCACACAACCTTGTCGCGGAAGCAAAGTAAACAACATTGAGAGATAATATAAAAGGGAAGCGGGACTAAGGGAAGTCTTTCATAATCATAAAAAGATAAGGAGTCAAGCTTATAGCATCAATACATAATAATATTCCAACAACACCTCTAAACATAGAATGGAGCGGGGGCCAAGACATTCTCCAGGCTCACCCTCATAATGTCATGTGTTCAACATCAATAAGTCTTAGAAATAGCAAGAGAAAGTAGATAGTGTGCTCCAACTTGAGGACTCACCAAGCTTTTATTCGAATAATTTTACTAGCCACGTGGAGGATAATAAAGAGGGGCCTCGGTCCCTACATGGTGATATCATATAGGCATAAAGTATGTGTTAGTACATTTGAATATTCTAAGTTTGTAGGATTAAATGAAACAAGACATAAACCAATATTGTCAAAATGAATAGTAATAGGCAATAGATAAGCATAATCTCAGTATGGCATGCATGATCAATGCTTGAATCAAAGCATGGTTGTAAATCATTCAACTTACATAGAACATAATACATATGCGGGATGATACCTCAACTGACATAGAATAAGACCAAGCGAGCTATAATTTGGAATCCCGATGATTACCCCTCACCGGTAAAGAGGTGTTCTACTTGTCAAGGTAAACCATACTTCACCTTACGGGAGCCTGTCTCATTTCAGAGAAGTAACTTTCCTTATGGGAGCTCATGTCATTCTGAAAAGAATTTCATGAGAAACTTCTCCTTATAGGAGCCTGTCTCATTTCGAGAAAAATTTCAGGAGAAAGTGCACTAAATTGATCAACTAGTATAGCAAGGGTATAACATAATCCTTTATTGGTACATAGTTCAAGGAAAGAGAGCAAACCCTCCTTCTACCGGTGCTAAGTGTAATCCCATGGAATACATACAATAATCATAATTTAATAACTTCAATAAACATAGAATAATGACATGAATAGCTCTTAAAAATACTTGACCTCTAATGGTGAGCCTAACTTGAAACATGAGAATAGATCATCATCAAACATTACCCTTGCATTAACATCAAAGGCTTACAAGCAGTAAAATCATGAAAACAGGGCTAAACTTAATACTTGAATAATCATACACAATTTCATGAATTAATATCATACTTGATAGCCCATATTCATCGCAAAATCACCCAACTTATAAAATATGCAATTAACTTGAGAATTCTTGACTTGACATTTTATCAAACACTTGATGGGTATGCAATGCTTGTTCAAAATTATGCAATTCAAGAGTGAAATCATGTGAGAAAACTCAATGCAAATCAACCCATAACATATTGCAAAACCCTCATGTGAGATACCTTGAAATCCATCACCAAATAACATAATAAATCTTAATTTCATAACTCAAAACATACATAGTCTTAATAGATAGAACCACCTTATAGTATAATGTTGAGACAGATAGACATGCAAATTTAATCAACTTTTCATAAAACCCCAACATATTTCATGCTTATAATCAATCCATAAAAAAATATACCCATAAATAATACAATTTGAAATCATGCAATTTTCATAAGATAGGAAGATTGGGCACCATGGATTAAAGGACCCAATGGTTGAAATACACATACCTCAAACTTCGGTTTTCTTGAAAAATGTCTAAGTCTAGGTGTTTTTACGTATAAGTAGACATAGGGACATGCCCCAATGCATTAGGCCGAAACAAGAAGAATAAGGAAGTGACAACACTGCTCTGTGACAGGTCCGCATCACGGACAACTTCTGTCACTAAAAATTTTGCGAAATCAATTTTCGCTACCGGTCTTCTAAAACCTAGGTTATATCGATTTCCCACTTAATTTCCCCTGATCAAGAATATGAAGTTGAATTTTTGATATCAAGCACATATTTTGAGGTATATGAAAATTACGTTTATGGGCATTTTCAAAGCACATTTTGGAGGCATTTTTGGGGCGTTTCAATATCTCCCCCATGGGAACATTCATCCTCGAATGTAAAAGAAGCGTACATAAGAGAAGTAATCATGAAGATTTCAGCCCAAAATGAATGTAACAAATGCATTTAAACATCATCTTCAAAAATCTCAACATGAATGTCAAAAATCATCACAAACTTGCCAATATAAACATGAATGCATGCAAAATGACAAAAGGGCTGAAACTTAAGACTTGAAATCATATAGGGGACTTAATTTAGTACTTTACGCTTTAGTAAAGTGAAATAGATATGGATATCTCTTTCTCATGTCCCCTCGGCTTTCCATGTGGCACTTTCAACTTGTTGACTCCTCCAAAGGACCTTGAAGGATGCTACATCTTTGTTTCTCAACCTCTTCACCTATATATTAAAGATTTTCATCGAGACCTCCTTATAAGTCAATTTATCTTCTGCAATACCCACAATATCCAAAGGCATTATAGCATTAGGTTCATCCACACACTTTCTCAACATAGACACACAGAAGATCGGATGAACCATGTCCATCTCCATAGGCAAGTCTAACTCATATACAACCTTACCAATCCTCCTTAAAGCACCATATGGACCCATAAACCTTGGGATTAATTTTACCTTCTTGCCAAATCAAACCACACCCTTCATAAGTGATACTTTCAGGTAAACCCAAGCACCAACTTTAAACACAAGATCTCTTCTCCACACATCGGAGTAGGGCTTTTTTCTACTTTGGGCTGTTTTAAATCTCTCCTCAATCAACTTACCTTATTGAAGTATTTCGTAACCAAATTTGGACCTAACAAAGCCATCACCCCCACCACAAACCATCCAACCAGGGACCTACAACGCCTACCATAAAGAGCCTCAAAAGGAGCCATACCAATGCTTGAGTGGTAGCTATTGTTTTAAGCAAATTCAATGAGAGGAAGATGTTCATTGTCACGCCCCAAAGCCTGGTTAGGGCGAACTGGCACCCGTTGCCGATAAGGCTCGGGAGAACCAACTTATATCTAAGCGTTTTGCATACATA
>JAOTQR010078993.1:0-10868 GCA_025774065.1 Solanum ossicruentum
CGTAAAGTTGCTTTGGTTGGTGAGATGTCTATCAGACTTGTACTAAAGGACCACTGGCCCGAGGAGTGTATTCACAGCGGTACAAGAGAAAGTTGTCTAAGGTAGAAACATAAGTCTTTCAAGCAAATTCTTAGATTGAATATTCTTAAGTTAAAAAAGCTCTTCCTTGGCTTCTTGTGCAAGAAGATACAACATATTCAGACGTAGGACCTGATAGATTAGTTCTATAGTTCTCTAGTTTGTTAGGTGTTGTAATGTGTTCTGAAGTGTAAGATTACTCCTAAATATAAAGGTAGGTGATCAGTTCTTATTTTTAGTTCGTTCAGGTGTTGTGTATGCCTTGTAGATAGTGTCTTGTCCAAAGGCTGGGTTATATTTTGGTCTAATTGCATAAGGGTTGTTGGTTTAGACTGAAATAGGCTTTGTAGGTGCTCATTGCTTGTGCTTGTTGTACAAGCTATTGTTGTAAGGGAAAGTAGAGAAATAGCGAGTGAGTTGTATTTCTTTACTTTGCTCTTTAGTGGATTTGGCTGGGTAAATCCTTTGGTGACAGTTCGTGATTGTTCCTCCCTTGAGCAAGGAGTTTTTCCACATAAAAATCCTTGTGCATTTGTCTTTTGTCATTTATTTTCTTCTGAGTTTTAGCTTACTTTACTTCGAGGGACCTGATCTGTCATTAGGCTAGGAGCATGCTAACATAACAAGTGGTATCAGAGCAAGGGTCTCTCTCAAGTTCACACCTTGAGATTTACTGTGAAAATAACAGCTCCACTTAACTTGAAAGAAGTACAATTATCCACAAGACCACCAAGATTCAATGGCAAGTACTATGGTTGATGGATAGGTCGCATGCATGATTTCTTGATGGCTGAAGACAGTGATCTATAGGACATTGTTCTGGATGGACCATATGTTCTAATGATTGAGGTGAAAGAAGACGATACTACCAAGTCAGCTACAAAAACTAGACAACAATACTTTGAGTCTAACAGGAAGAAAATAGAGAAAAATTACAAAGCAAAAAAGTTGATTGTGTGTGGTATAGGAGTTGAGGAATACAATCGGATCTCTGCTTGTGAATCTGCTAAGGAGATCTGGGACTGTCTAAAGAATGCACTTGAAGGAACTGAACAAGTGATAGAATATAAAGTGGACATGCTGACATCCAAGTATGAGGACTTTATCATGCATGAAGAAGAGACCATACAAGAAATGGAGACCAGCTTCTCAGCAATAACCAATGAACTCAAGTGCCTAGGAGAACCCATCAGTCAAAGCAAATGGAGACCAGCTTCTCAGCAATAACCAATGAACACATGCTAGTTTCTTGAAAGATTCTAAGAGTTCTTCCCAAGTCATGGGAGAGCAAGGTAGACGCCATTACCGAGTCAAAGGACCTGAAAACTCTGAAAATGGATGTTCTCATTGGCATACTTCGTACACATAAGTTAAACAAGAAACATGATACAACCAAGAGAGAAAGGAAGAAAGACAAAACCTTGGCACTAAAGACTACTCAAAGTGATGAGGAAATTGATGGTGTAGATATGAATTATCTCACCAAGAGGTTCAAGAAGTTTGTTAGAAAGAGTCATGGTTTGACAAAGAAGGGAAATGTTGGCAGGTCTCATGGAAGTACTGACTTATGTCATGGTTGTGGGAAACCCGGACACTTTATCAGAGAGTGTCCTCATGGAAAGGTGATTATAAAGATGGACAAAAAGCTAGGAAAGATAGAAGGAAGGACTAGGTTCCAGAAAAGTACAAGAAAAAGGTTGTTGCTGACAAAATAATGATAAAGACACTAGGAGTCTAGGGAAATTCTTCCAGTAGATCTGAAGAAGAAAAAGAATTTGAAGATTCATCTATGCTTGTAGTGAAGGATGATGATGAAATCTATGATGACCTATTTGCTTTTATGGCCCAGTCGACTGAAGAAGAAGACGATGATAAAGAGGTAACACTGCTAGACCTTAAAGATAACTTAGATATTTATTCTATTAGAAAGTTGAAGAAACTAGCATGTGTTCTCATTGATTCTATCTATGAATTGACTGCTGAGAAAGATCTGTTAAACAATAGAGTAGATGTATCATAGGCTGAAAAAACTGTGTTGACTACTCAGATGTCTGACCTTGAGGCTAAGGTAGTAACTCGTGAGAATGAAAAAGGGGAATTACTCAAACGGATGGAAGCTGAAAGCCAATCTGATGCTAAGTTAAAGAGAAAGATTAGTAAAAATGAACTTGTATCGGAAGAAAAACTGAAGGAGGCTGAATTGAAATTAAACTTAGCCTTAGAAAGAAAATCTGTCATTGAAAAGAACCCGATGAAAGTTAAAGAGGACTTGAATAAGTCAATTGAAATGGACTGCTTTTTCCAAACTTCTAGGAGATATCTCGTATAGCTGGAGTTTTGAGAAAAAGGGATTGGGGTATATCAACAAAATTGACCCACCCTATAATCCACACAGCAAGTATATGTTTGTTGCAGACAATCTTCTATACTTGTATTGTGGGAGAAATGGCCATCTTAAAGACAATTGTGAAGTTTGGAGGCGAACTTTGAACAAGCAGAAGTATGTTCACTCAGAAAAGAAATATGTGATAGAAGGACCAGGTTCTAAGCCTAAACGAAGACCATTCTTCTACCACACCGGACTAGAAAATTTGTAATTGGGCCTCTATCTGTTTATTGGGAGCTCAGATTGAAATAGGTTCCCAAAACTAACTTCTAATAACTTATAGGAAAAGTCAAGAGGAGACAGTTAGTGCTGGTACGTGGATAGTGGATGCTCAAAGCACATGACTAGAAGGATTAAAAACTTTCTCATATTGAAGGAATTTGAAGGAGGCAATGTCTCTTTTGATGGTGGTTAAAAGGGTTATATCATGGGCATAGGAAAGATTGGCAAATGTTTTGAGAAGGCTATTGAAGATGTGTACTATGTTGAAGGATTAAAGTACAGTCTTCTTAGTGTATCTCAAATCTATGACAAAGGAAATGAAGTCAGATTTTTATCAAACAAGTGTACAATTTCAAACTTGTCAACTAAGGAGGTGGTGCTGAACAACAATGAGATGCAAGAACATCTATGTGGCAGACTTAAGAACAATAAAGCAAGATAATCTTACATACTTAAAGGCTCAGGATGACTCCTGTGACTTGTGGCACAGTAGACTGGGTCATGTTAGTCCCTCTTTACTAAACAGATTGGTATCCAAGGACCTGGTTCGTGGCTTGCCTATGGTGAACTTTAGAAATTCCAAGGTATGTGCAGCTTGTGCTCAAGGAAAGTAGACAAAGGAATCTTTCAAGTCCAAACATGAAGTAAGTACCTCTAAACCCATTGAGCTTATTCATATTGATCTCTGTGGTACTGTTAAGGTTCAAAGCAAAGCTGGAAAGAAGTACATCATAGTGGTAGCTGATGATTACTCAAGATACACTTGGGTAAAATACCTGAGATCCAAAGGTGAGGTTATTGAACTGTTGATCAATCTCATCAAACAGATTTAGAATCAGTTTGCAAGCAAAGTTGTTGGGATCAAGTCTGATCATGATATTGAGTTTGAAAATTCAAATATAGATGGATTTTGTGCAGAAAATCGAACTCACCACAATTTCTTTGCTCTAAAAACTCCTTAAAAATGGAGTGGTGGAGAGGAAAAATAGAACTCTGGTGGAGATTATAAGGACCATGTTGATTGACTCCATATTAGCAAAGAACTTTTAGGCTGAGGTTGGTTAATACTATCTGTTATGTTACTAACAAATGCTTGATAAGATCTCTCAAGAACAAGACTCCATATGAACTATTTTTTGGAAGGAAACCCAACATCAGTCATATGAGGGCCTTTGGTTGTAAATGGTTGTACTTAAAAATGGCAAGGAAGAAGTTGGAAAATTTGACTCCAAAAGCGATGAGGGTGTGTTTGTTGGCTGCTCTTCTAGCAGAAAGGCTTATAGAGTATTCAATAAAAGAACCCTCTGCATTGAGGAGAGTGTACATGTGATCTTTGATGAGTCCGGAGAAATAAAGAATATCAGTGATATAGAAAACTCTGATAGAGATGAGCCACTTTAACTTCAAAGTGACAACCTGATAGATGATCTTTCAATTGATGATGCTGATCAAGCTGAGGATAAGATAACTGATGGTGATGAAAATAATTAATCCGTGGAGGGACCAGGTACTTCTACAAGAGACCCTGAGGTAGATGGTACTGATCATGTTAATGATACTAATGCTTCTCAACAAGATGCTCTAGATAATCCTGATGTGTCGAGAAGTCAGGGTCAGTCTTCTGCAAGATCATATAGATGGAAACATCATTCATCTCATCCCATGGATAATCTAGTCACTCCTCTGGACTCTGGGATCCAGACCAGATCCAAGACTAGAAATCTAATGACTTGTGATGCTTTCATGTCTTCCATAGAACCTAAAAATGTCAAAGAAGCCCTCAAGAATGCAAATTGGGTAAACTCCATACAGGAAGAACTACTCTAATTTGAAAGAAGTAAGATATGATAGCTAGTTCCTAGGCCTTCTAATAGGATTATTATAGGAACCAGATGGGTGTTCAGAAATAAGCTGGATGAAAATGATATTATTACTAGGAACAAATCTAGATTGGTGGTTCAGGGATTCAATCAAGAAGAAGGGATATATTATGATGAGACATTTGCTCCGGTAGACAGAATGGAAGCAATCAGAATCCTAATTGCTTTTACCATCTATATGGAATTCAAGTTGTTCCAAATGGATGTCAAGAGTGTCTTTCTTAGTGAGTACCTTAAGGAGAAAGTCTATGTGAAGCAACCACCAGGCTTTGAAATTGTTGAATATCCAGAATATGTCATGAAATTGGATAAAGCTTTGTATGGGCTAAAACAGGTTCCAAGGGCATGCTATGAGAGACTTTCTGGATTTTCGCTTAGTCATAGATACAAGAGATGAAAGATCGACAACACTCTGTTTCTGAAGACCAGGGGAAGAACTTTCTGATTGTATAGGTGTATATAGATGACATTATCTTTGGGGTAGCTACAAATTCTCTCTATAAAGAGTTTGGGGACCTGATGAGAAGTGAATTTGAGATGAGTATGATGGGTGAGCTTAGTTTCTTTCTGAGGTTAGGGACTTGCTCAAGAAGTATCAGCTGATGGATTCTAAGCCAATTAACACCCTTGGAGGGACAAGTGCTAAACTGGATGTTGATGAAGGTGGTAACATGGTGAACACAACTATGTACAGAGGAATCATTGGGTCATTGCTATACTTGACTGCAAGCAGACCAGACATAGTCCTTAGTGTGGATATGTGAGCTAGATTTCAATCATATCCAAATAAATCACACTTGAAGGCTGCTAAAAGGGTTCTCAGATATCTCAAAGGATCTGAGTGCTTGGCTCTATACTATCCTACTGGTGATAGCTTTGGCTTAGTTTGATATGCAGATGCAGACTTTGCAGGGTAACTGGTTGGTAGAAAAAGCACATCTGGCATAGCATATTTCCTTGGATCTTCACTGATCATATAGGGGACCAAGAAGCAAAATTCAGTGGCATTATCTATTGCAGAGGCTGAATATGTAGTTGTTGCTGCTTGTTGTTCACAAGTACTGTGGATCAAGCAGAAACTAGAGGATTTTGTGGTGTAAACAAATATCATTCCACTCTTGTGTCATAACACAAGTGCTTTGAACATGGCAAAAATTCCAGTTCATCACAAAAGAACAAAGCATATTGATGTTAGACATCATTTTTTCAGGGACCAGGTGGCTAAGGGGAACATTTGCATGAAGTTTTGCAGTACTGAGGATCAATTGCTGACATTTTCACAAAGCCACTTTGTATGGATTAGTTTGAGAAGAATAGGCTGAAGCTAGGAATGAACAAACAGAAGCATGAAGAGTCAAAATGATTGTGACATTTTTTCCTATATTCATGACTAAAAAGGTTTAAACAGGTATCTAAGAAATTATTCACAATCAATTAAATGCCATCTTGTACTTTGCAGGTTAGCAAATTAACAATTTCATAGGATTTGAAGATCAGGATTGTAAAGGAATCACATAGTGATGAAATTCACTACAAGGTTAGTTTTTTGTTCATAATCTCTTACTTCATTAATGTTGATCCTCAGGACCTGTCATGTCAATTAAGCTTTTCCCTGAATCGACATCACTTCGTTCTAATCCTCGAGGAGTCGCAACCAATCATGGATTGAACACTTCTTTTCCCTCTCATTTTAAATGATCTCATCAAAAAGTGTCAGGTTTTTTCTTTCTTCTATTCTTCTTGTTTTTTCACCTTCCTTGTGCCAAAACACTATTATTTCTATGTCTCGAAGTCATGAGAATTCCCTGTCATGAGTGAGTGTTGAACTTGATACCAGTTCCTCACCCAATATCAAAACTCCTCCCCTAACCCCTATTTATGTGCTAGTAAAACCAGACGACTTACATCCTCTGATTCAAAAACCCTCCCCCTCTTCACCAACTGCTCTTCTTCCCTCTATTTCTGTGCCATCAGAGTTTGAACTCCCCAGGTGCCTTACCCAATAAAAACCCTATCGAATATTCTCTTAGTACTATAGAGGAACAAGGGAACATATCTCCTCTAGGACATACTTCATCCTCCTTATCTGTGAAGCATTTTGAGGGAGATCTCTTGGAAGACAAGGGGACAGATTACAATATTCTTGCTGAGGGACCCGAATGGGTTGAGAGAAATTTATTAGACCTCAAGGATGCAGACCAAAGTGTCAGGGAGGAACCAACTTCTCCTGATCTCACTTTGGCCTTAGCTAGGCATGTTTATGATTAGACTCCGGTGAGTGAAGTTCAACCAGTAAATATTTCTAAAGAAGAAGAAAATCTAGAGGATGAAGATGATGAGGAGGATAGTAGACCACTGTCTTGGAGGGTAAAGAGGCATTTAGTCCCTTCTGCTCCTACCCCTACTAGGGACCAGGTCAGACCAAATAAAGGCAAAGTCAAGGCACGTGAGGGTAAGAGTGCAGTTGTTAAGAGTTATACTACTAGTGGAACAGAAAAATTGTTAGGTGATGCTATGAAGCAAGCAGACAAAAACACATTTCCAAGAAAAGGCAATGGAGAATCACTTTTGTTGAACCAGACATATCTGAGGATCAGTTTGTCAATGTGGGAGAAGAGGAGGACATCAACAGGGCAGTTTCCGAGGAAGAGAAAGGTGAAGTGAGTTAGGGTCTTACTGAGGGTACAAATTCTAAGACTCTGAAGAAAGAAATTGCTAAAGGGAAAGGGAGTGAACCTATTTCCACTAGGGAACCAGGTTCGCAAGTGAAGAAGAGAAAATTGAAAAAATTCTCACCAAGGACCAGAGAATAAGTTTGCTTCAAGAGCAGAAGATGTTAAATGGAAGAGTGTTTGAACTTGTGGCTAGGAATAGTCCAGGTATGCATGAATTGGTAGACATTGTTGATGTTCAAGGTTGGGCCCACCTGTTCAAAGGGCCTACTCCATTCTTACATGAATGGGAGATACAAGAGTTTTACCTCAACCTTTAAATACAAAAGGATAGAGGTTTTATAACCAATATTAGGGACGTTTCATTCTGGGTATATGAAGGGATGTTAGGAGAAATTTTGCAAATGAGGACTGAGGGGATTAGGACTATGGCTGATAGATCCCCTTCAAAGTACCTTTTAGAGGAAGCTTGCAAACTGAGGAACCTGACCTCCTCAATTATCTCTAAAAAGTTCCTAAAGGGTCAATATCAGCTCTACTTTGAGTTTGTAAAAAGGTGTTACTTTCTCGGACTGAGAAGAGAGCTATTGCAACCTTGGCTAACCTGTATCTATTGGAAAAGTTGAGCACCTTCGTTGAAATAAATCTACCAGCAATCCTGACGGAGCACATGACCAAGGTATATAACATGGCAGAAGGGAAACATGGCCTAACATATGGCTAGCTATGCAATTATGTATTTGAGTACTATGGAGTGGAACTGAGTAGGGGTGTCATAGGGACCATAAAGTAGTCATTCTCCTTTACAACTCTGTCCAAGGGAGAGCTTGGTGAGATGAAGGCCGAAACCAAAAGATCTCCTATGTCTGAGTTGGTAGATCAAAATAAGGCCTTAAAGGCTCAAGTGAAGGACTTGACTACGACATTGGCCAAAAAGGATGTTGAACTAGTTATGCTGAATGTTGAGTTGCTCAAAGGACCTAGAGGGGCACTTGATTCTGCTGACGTGACCAAGCTGAGGGAAGTAAATGTCCAACTGACCAAAGAGGTGAAGTCACTCACCCAACAACTTTTGGAGGCTCACAGAGATCATAGTGCGAGAATGACCAAGTTGATTCAATCTCTTGCTCCCAAATCCTCTAGTTCCAAGGTTTCCCTACCTATGTGCATTCCCCTTTGTCCTTTCTGTCTCTAGTCCTTCCTGTTTGCAGTCTATTGTTTTTTACTAGTCTTGGCCCAGTCCTGGGCAATACATGTTTTTGAAATGGTAATTATGGATGAAATACAATTGCATTGATGAATGTTCTTTTGTACATCTCTAATCTAATCGACGTTCTTTATTTCCAATGTTTTTTCTTAAATTATGCTTCATCAAGTACCTGGTATTTCCTGATTGTGATCTTATCTTAGTTTATTACTTTCCTATTAATCATGCCAAAAGGGGGAAGATATGTGATCATACATTCAGGGGGAATACTAGGGAAGGATTGCTTACGTTCAGGGGGAACAAAACATATGATGGGCATAGTTTGTCATTATCGAAAAAAGGGAAATTTTTAAGTATATGAAATATAGTGTGCTCTAAGATTTTGATGATTAACAAACTAAGTCAAGGACCAGGTAGAATATCAGGTTATTGTGCTGAAGCAAGTTACGGAAAAGAGCTTGTAAAGTTGTTGTGGTTGGTGAGATGTCTATCAGACTTGTACTAAAGGACCACTGGTTCGAGGAGTGTATTCACAACAGTATAATATAAAGTTATCCAAGGCAGAAACATAAGTATTTCAAGAAAATTCTTAGATTGGAATTCTTAAGTTGAAAAAGCTCTTCCTTGGCTTCTTGTGCAAGAAGATACAATAGATTCAGATGTGGGACCTGATAGATTAGTTCTATAGTTCTCTAGATTGTTAGGTGTTGTATTGTGTTCTAAAGTGTAAGGTCACTCCTAAATATAACGCTAGGTGATCAGTTCTTGTTTTAGTTTATTCTGGTGCTGTGTATGCCTTGTAAACAGTGTCTTGTCTAAAGGCAGGGTTATATTTTGGTCTAACTGCATAAGGGTTGTTGATTTAGACTGGAATAAGCTTTGTAGGTGCTCATTGCTTGTGCTTATTGTACAAGCTATTGTTGCAAGGGAAAGTAGAGAAATAGCAAATGAGTTATATTTCTTTACTTTGCTCTTTAGTGGATTTGGTTGGGTAAATCCTGTGGTAATAGGTTATGATTGTTCCTACCTTAAGCAAGGAGTTTTTCCACATAAAAATCCTTGTGCATTTATCTTCTATCATTTATTTTCTTTCTGACTTTTAGCTTACTGTACTTCGAGGGACCTGATCCATCATTAGGCTAAGAGCATGCTAACATAACAAGAACAAATGTTATAAATCCTAATAGGATTTTCTATTTTCACAAATAATAACTAACACTGAAAATGTAGTATTTTATTTTAAATTTGAGGTATTACAATCTCTATGAATCTTGCGATTTATCTTTTCAAATGTAAATTATAGGGCTCTTGAGTTGGATCTTGAATCTTGAACTTATTCTTGACTTGCACTTCAGTTCAATAATCTTGAAGCTTGATCTTGCAAATATTCTTGACGAACTTGAACTGTGCATTTGATCTTTGAGCTCTCTCTAGCTTCTTGTTAGAATTCCGATGTGATTTCTAAATAATGAGAATCACTATTTGTAATTATACAATAAAGGAGTTATGATGAGAACAAGTCTCTCTCTAGCTGATCAGATTTAAGTGACATAGCAGAGGAGTACCGATAAGAACAAGTTATTCGACCAACAAGACTTAAGTAACATAATCCTATTGGCTTATCCATTTAACATCGCATGCCATGTTATTTAACAAGTGGCACCAAAATGGGCTTCTAGGATGAGATGACATAAGGTTTAGCAAAGGGTCATTTACATAAATAATACATTACATAATGTTAATGATCAATTTTAACACATGTGTTGACTTTATCAAAAATTGCTGCATTTTTTTTACCCAAAATAGAAAAAAATAAATATAGTCTTCTCTCTCTTTGTAACACTCTGTAAAATTATCATAATGCCCCTAGAATGTGTCATGACCCGAAAATGGGCGTGATGGCACTCGTCTTGTCCCACCAAGACAAGTCATCCTACAACCAAATATAACATTAAAAATGCGAAGTTATAACAAAAAATGAAAGTTCAATTACAGACAATAAGTCAACTTAATGAAAATCTCCCAAAACCTGATTGTCACGTGCACAAGCTTTTAATGTATTACAATAGATTAAAAAAGAATCGCAAGTGTCAAATGATATTGTCTCTAGAATAGAACAAAATCATAAATAGGAGTAAGAAGTCAGCTGGGATGACAAATAGCTACCTCTCGCATTCTCCACATGAAGCCTCAGACAAGAACAAGTAGAGAGTATCAAGAAAATCCGGGCTTACAACCTACAAAATTGTTGTAGCAAGGGGAGTGAGTACCAAGTACACAGTACTCAGCAAGTGAACTACTAAACACAAAGTTAAGTAATATAGAATACTGGTACCCCCAACACTTCAACCAAACCCCCACAACTACAACCTAATTCATAACCTTCACAATTACACCATCCGAAAATTCTATGATCAAAGCCT
>JAOTQR010078994.1:0-10868 GCA_025774065.1 Solanum ossicruentum
GATGTTGTGGCATTTAATTCGGTGTCAGAGTACGAGAGGGGGATGGCCGTTGTGATTCATTTTCTCAACAAGGTATATTCTGACTCAAAAGGAAGGGTTTTCTTGGAAAGGAAGTGAGAAAGATTAGGAGGGGATTGGATGTTTGTAAATGAGGCCTAGGGAACTTGAAAAGGTGGCAATGAATGATTGACGCGTCGCTTTTGACTTTGTATAAAGCAATGGTTAAAATCCAAAGAGGGGTGATTATTGTTGTGCAGAGATATAGGAGTTCCTGCAAAAGCAAAAGCCAACTGATGAACTAGGAAGGAACCAAGTTCTACAATAGTAGCTCTAGACTATCTTTCGATTATAGCATGCATATATTTACTAGCTTATCTACATGTAGTGGGAGAAGCGTACCTGTTCTATTGATGAAGGCCATAGCAAGATGTAACTGTAAAAATATTCAGCCTGCGTTAGACACTAAGGATAATATCATTCATTCCCCAGGAAGGAGTACTGGTGGTTCCTGTGGATAAATGTGGCTGCATACACAGAGTAACAGTTCTTTAGTACAGACTCTACACTCAGCCCAAATGAAGGTAAAAGGGAAGGGATCAGGTTCTTCTGATTAGACCCAAGTGAAGATGATTTTTCTTAAAGTGATCTCTAGTTAGGGCCTTGGTGAAAATTTCCACCACCTGGTCCTCTGTTTTCCAAAACATCATCTCGATAAATCCCTTTTCAACATCGTCTCGTAGGAAGTATGTCTGACATCAATGCGCTTAGTCCTCTTATGATGCACAGGGTTCTTGACAATGTTCACTGCACTTGTATTATCACACATGAGAGGGGTGCGGGCAACATTTACAAAGAAGCCCAAGAGCTGTTGTTTTATCCTGAGAAGTTGAGCACAACATAAGGCAGCAACCACATACTCAGCTTTAGCAGTCGAGAGGGCTATTGAGTTTTGCTTCTTTGTGGCCTAAGATACTAGGCAATGTCCCAAAAAGTGTGCCATTCTTGATTTGCCCTTTCGATCAATCAGGTATCCAGCGTAATCAAGATCAGCAAATCCCACAAGATCAAATGAGGAGCCTGTGGGATACCAAAGGACCAGGTGCGTGGTGCCTTTAAGATATCGCAAGATCTATTTGATGGCTTGAAGATGAGACTCCTTGGGTGCCAATTGGAACCTGGCACACATACCCACACTCAACATAATATGCAGTCTCCTAGCTATCAGGTACAGAAGTGACCCAATCATTCCTATATACTTGGTGGCATCCATACTAAAAACTCCCTCATCTCTATCCAGTTTTGTAATGGTCGCCATAGGGGTGTCACTAGTCTTGGCGTCAAGCATCCCAAAATTTTCAAGAAGTTCTTTGATGTACTTTTGTTGATGATTAGTTTGTAGGCCTAGAAAGAAATTTATTTCTTCCATCATGCTCATCTCAAATTTACTACCCATAAGTTTTGCAAAGTATGCACCAAGAGGTTCATCTGTTCCTCTGAAAATGATTTCATCAACATAGACAAGTACTATAAGCACATGAGCCTCCTTCTTTTTGAAAAACAGTAAATTTTCTATCTTTTACCTGTAGTAATAATGACTTAGAAGGAACTTGGACAACCTACAATACGATACTCGGGGAGCCTGCTTTAGCCCATACAAATCCTTGTCCAACTACATAGTTAGGGTGCTCATGACTTTCAAATCCTGGAGGTTGCTTTACATACACCTCTTCCTGCAGGTACCCATTTAGAAATGCACTCTTGACATCCAATACAACTTGAATTCCATATGAGTTGTAAAGGCAATGAGCATTTTTATTGCTTAAATGTGTGCCATAAGGCCAAATGTCTCATCGTAGTTGATGCCCTCATCCTAGTTATATCCCTGAACTACCAGTCTAGCAATATTCCTGGTAATACCGCCTTGCTCATCCAACTTATTCTTGAATACCCATTTAGTACCAATTATGGAGCGATGTTTCGGAGTGGAAACTAGTTGCCACACCTTGCTTCACTTATATTAAAGCAACTCTTCCTGCATAGCAATATCCATTCTTCATCCAACAATGCCTCCTTAATATTTTTGGGTTCTAAAAGAGACACATACATAGAGAGAGGACACATGTTCCTAAGCTTTGATATGGTAGATGTCCTCATGTCTAGAGGAGCCAATAGGTTTTTAAGAGAGTGTGAGCTCTTGTGCTTCTAATTATGTCGTAGATCCTCAAGTGCTAGATTATTGCTTGTCATGCCTGAGGTACCATCATTAGTAGGGTGAGATGTTCTAGCTGAGCCATCTCCATTGAGAAGGATATCCTCAAACGAGCACCATTTGCTGCACAAGAGGATAGATGGTCTGAGCACAGAGAGAGGAAGCTAATGGATCAGGGGCAAGAACATACTTACAGGTTAATCTTGATACTGATTTGGATCCTTTGTGCATCACAAGAACAGACCAAGGCGGTGCATCACAAGCTTCACTGGTGGATTCAAAAATAGGTCAACCAAGAAAAAAGAAGGAGCAACGACAAGCGAGGAAAGATTACTTACCACAGTATTAGCAAAACGATTAACACCATCTACAACAGCTTCAAAGTGTTTACTTGGGAAATGAAGGACCACATGGGGAAGCGGTAAAGTCGGGATTAGGAAAGTGGAATATGGAAGTCACTAGCACGGCCTACTTTGTATTGCCTAATCTGTACACCAGATGAGCTAGGCCTCCAGGTCAGAATTTGTAATCCTTTTTTGTTGAATTAAGAAAAAGGGCTCTAGGCCCAAATTTATAACCAAAAAAAAAAAGAGATAAAACAAAGTTAGTTCTTGGATGTCAAAAATCTACTATCCTGTTCAACATCTCTCTCTCTCTTTTAACCTTAGTTACTCTCATTTCTTTTGACATGGAACTTTGAGTCTGCCATGGAAGCGCCCTCCTCTCCCCAGCCTCAATCATGGGAGAGACGTCTTGTAAGATTAATTATGCATCTCTTCTTCATGCTAATTCATCTTCTCATTCCATAACCAAAATAATTTTAAATCTAGTTGAGTTGGTCAATGGGGAACCTACTATCAAATTTACTATGGAAGAGATCACTAAATTCACGAGAGAGGAAGGTTTACACTAGGCAATAGTTACCAAATTCTCTTATGATTATCCTGATTTGAATGATTCGCAGCATAATACCTAAGCAACTTGGCATCAAAGGCAGTTGTTTAGTAGTTTGGCTTGCCCATAAACACTTCTTAATATGATTTGACCAATTTGAGGACTTTGCACCAACACTTTCTACTCAGGTACATTATGTGAAATTCAAATGCGAAGAATTCTTATATACGGTATTTCCATGGTCACAATGGTTTAATCCTAAGGAAGAAACCTCTATAGCTTTGACATGGATTTTTTTCCAAGCCTTCCACCAAATATGTTTGCAAGAAAAGCCATATTATCCATTGCTTTAGCTGTTGGAAAACCTCTAGCAATTGATAAAGCGACAAAGGTTAGATCGAGACCTAGTATGGCTAGAGTGAAGGGTTTGGTTGATCTTCTTGATAAGCATCCAAAAAGAATTAAATTATGCTACTTGGATGAGAAAACTGGGAAAGTATTGGAATAATATTAGGAAGTCATGTATGATGCACTTCCCTTGTATTATATGGTTTGCAAACACCAAGGCCATGGGATGAATTCTTGTCAGCATAAATCCAAATTTGATGGTCAAGAAGGTCTTGTACAAGCTTCTCTTGAGGCTAACAATGTTGAGTAACTGAAAGGGGATGCAAGAGCATTCTTGAATGCAAAGAATGCTGAAAACCAAATGGCTGAACTATCTTCTACAAAGGAACTAGTTTCAACCTTTTTGAATACTGGCAAGGCTATGGAAAATGCTACAGTTGAAGTCCATGATAACGCCACTAACTGATGCGTCAAAATGCCAATTTGGGACAACAACTACCTCAAAACCGAGGTGCAACAAGTGATTACTACAATTATCTACAACTGTAGCGTTAAAATCAGTGGATCATACATCTTCAATGGTGAAAGAGGCATTGATAGCTGATTTCAGTCAGAATATAACTGTTATAGGAGATGGTGATGTTGCTGAAAATCTGGAGTCATGTAAGGACAATCTTGTTGGACAGGTCAATGATGAACAACGGTGGCTAACAACTGATAAATGTACTGATTTGCAAGATGACATTTGTAGCGATGAAGAAGATAATAAAGTTGAATTGGACTGTGGTTTCACATAAAAATGCAGCTGGTAGTCATATATGCTCCTCTACTAATCGAGGTAATTATCTGAGCCGTGAAAACGGTGATATTAAAAATTTAAAGTTACCAACTCAAAATGTTTTTTAACTATTGTCGGTTACCAGTAAACAGCAGTAGGACCATGGTATGGATACTCCACAACGTGAAGCTTCTACTCTAACACGTGGGTTTAGTAATTCATCGCCTACAAAAGAGGTTAATGTAAGTAGGCCACAAGATGAAAATGATCAAGATAGTCAGATGTCTTCTCAACCAACCTCGACCATGATGAGAAAGGAGCAACTTGGACAAATTAATAATGATATAATTCATGTAAGTAATGAGGTTTCATCCAAGTCTAAGACATGGGCCGAACAAGCTGAAGATGAAGAATATCAAAATAATGGCAAGGATTTCTTTGACGATGATGAGGAAGACAATATGTTAGAGATATGGTTTGATAAAGTGGCTAGGGATGGAGATATCTCACCTAGGAAACAAAGATGTGGAAGCACAAAAATCAAAAAGAAAACACATGGAAGACAAAAAAGATGGGATGGTAAAGTGATTGAAGAGTTTGTTCCAAGACACCTACCAATGCGACTGACAAAGAAAAATCATATGACTGTGTCAATAGCTTTAGAAAGATTCAACAAATCCAATAAGAAATAATGAACTATCAATTATTGTTAGACAAATTTGAAGAAGAGGACAAGAGGAAAATATTTCAGGTTACTTTAGACGGGCGATCTATCCTTTTTAATTTACACTTTGGTAATGGGAAGTCTGAGTTTGAAAGCTCCACTTTCTTCTTGGCTTTTATATTTTTGCATTATCTAAGCATTCGTATTTGTATTATCATCATAGAGTATAGAATAAATTCTGTGGTGATCATAAAATACTTAGTTCTCTCTAGCTCTTATTTTCTTCATGCTTGTTAATTAGTAAAGTTTCAATACTTCATTAAGATTGGTAAGCTAAGGTCTAGCCTCCCCTTTCTTGTACTTATCCGTGATATATTTCAATAAAAAAGTTGATTAAAAAAAAGTTCTTGGATGTCAGTGTCTTACCAAACTTTAAGACATGCCTTTATAAGGACCTGAAGAATAACTTATATCGTTCTTTTTTCTCAACTTTGAAATGCGATGTTCTAACACTAGTGTGACCGGACATCTTAGCAGCTTCTCTAAGCCCAGTAAGAAAATCTTGATGCATATAGTGGCGGATGCAGGAGTTTCGTTCAGGGGGTCTGAAATATAAAAATATAAACGCAATGCATCATGTGGGATCCAAACTTGGGTGGCACAGGTTCATTTTTAAGGAAATTTACCACTATACTAGCCTTCACTTATTGTTTAGGGTGTTCAAATTTAATAAATATATGTAGTTGTAAAAAATTTACCATGTATAAACAGTGAAATTTTTTGTCGAGGATGTTCGGATAAACACCCTACCCATACCCTAGGTCCGCAACTGGATGCATAGTGGCTGGATAGTACCTGATAGTCATCTTCCTCCCCAGCAAATAAAAGTCTTCCTCCCCCCAAGGTTTCTGCTAAATTGTCATAGTCGTCTCCTGATGCACCCACCACAACGTTAGAGTAGGAACCAAAGCTGAATAGATCGCTACCCCATCTGGTAAATACAATTTGGAAGGTCTATGGGAAGTTAATTCCTCGTGGTTCATATATACCTGATAGTAATGCCCAAATCTCATCACAACATTAGCTCCATGAACATAACAAACATAAGTTTCATCTTTACTGCAATCGATGCATTTTCAAACATACACACACACACAAATATATATATATATATATATATATATATATATATATGCCTACGTAGCACAAAAAATAAACAGTAGGTGATGAGATCAACTCTGAAGGATATAATTGAGAGAAGAAAAAAATTAAAGAGTAACAGATACTCACTTTTCTTAATATGTAACTCTAGTGTCTTCCTTGTTTTAAGAAGAGACAAAATATTAAACAAAGCAAGATCCTATTTGTGCAGTAGCTTTTTTAAAATAAAAAAAGTAAAAAATCCCAACTTTTTGTTCCATGGATTCTAAATTCTCAAAATACTGAAACTCAATGATACAAATCGGCATGTACAACACTGATACTCTATCAACTGCTTAACTTTAAATCAAGATAACATGTATTTACTTCTCGAGCAACTCCATTCTTATTTTTCTGGTTGCTGAGTTTATTATTCTTTACTTATTACTTGGACACCAAATAATATGCTATTCAAGAGAAACAATTATAATATTTTGGTATATTGAAAGCAAAGTTAATGTGGAACATGGAATTTGCCTTTAAAAATTTGAAGAATTTTGGTCACCACATAGTTAGGGGTCATTATTTAAAACTTGTGTGCGGCTTCTCCAACAACCAGATCTAACAATAAAGACCAACTAGCAACTGTTGGATAGTTATTAAAAAAAATAAATTCCCCCTGACAACTACAATCATCACTAACATGAAAACAATATCAACATTGGAGTCCCAGAACACATGAGGGACCAACAATGCAACCTTATTCACTCAATCCAAATCTCAATCTTTTTATTGTGTTCACCTTCTGTTGGGGCAACTTTGGAATAAACTTGATAGAAGCATTCTTCAAAACTCCAAGAGGAACTGTGGACAACGCCATATCTCCCTCAAATACTTGGTCCCGTGCAACAACCTTTACACTATCACTATCATAACGAATGGCATGCACAATTCTTCCAAAAATGATAGGCTTATTTTCTGCTAAGGCATAAATTAATCTTCTATTTCCACCGGCCAAGAATCAGTGATCCCCTCGCATTTCATTGGGCTTGTCTTGGTCACAAAATGCTAAGGAAGTCTTTTAAAGCAAACCTATATTTGCATATTCCAAATTTGTCATATGCCAGTTAAACAACCTCATCTCCTCATCATTTATCGTGACACCAAAATCCTCTCGCGAATTCTCCAATGCTACTTCAAGAGAAATATCCTGATATGATTCTAGCCTAAGCTTGTTTGTACTATCCAAAAGCCCATTATAAGCTACTTCTACTTTTTTATCCAAATACTCATTTACAAGCTTTCCATCATCATGATAGAGTGGACATTGGTCTCTCACCTTATGAAGTGTATACGATAACTGCCGTGCAAACAAACCAAGCAGATTGCCTAATATATCGGTCAAAACACTCCTTCCTAAATCAACAACTACCACCTTATTCCCTCCTTCCATTTTTTTGTATATACCCTTAACCAACACACTTTCATCCATCTAAAACAGTAACCTTAAAGCCAAACAATATTATTTGCCTCGCAGCCGCCAATCCAGCAAAGACTTTTCCTTATAACAATCACTCTACCCTTCCTTGGCTTAGGTAGAATCTTATCCTTAATTGCTAAAGCTACCCCAAAAATTAATATATCCATGCTATAACAAGTAGTTATGCGCATAATCCAATAACCTACTGTAACATTCAAATAAACATCAACAAACATATCTTTCCTCACCCAAATCGATACCTTTTCATGCCAATTCATAATAATATGATTTCTAATTAAAATATAATTATACTATTCAACCCCATCAACTACTCTAACAACCCTAGCATCAATTCATCATCCAAAAATGAGTCAGATGAAAACCCAACACTTAATGCAATTAAAACCTCCAAAATTGACTCTTTGTTTATACAACTAATCTTGTCTGAAACTTCTCATCTTCTCAAATTGACACTTTTAACCACTTTAGAATTACCACTTCTCTTTGTAAAATAATAACTTTCTACTTAGGGTTTGCTAAATTTACCTTAATAAGATGAAGAACGCAATGTAGACTGTTCTTCATCAGTTTTACCAAGAAAATCACTGAATACCTGGTTCAAAGGTTGTTTGCTGCTTGATGTACATTGTCTTCTATAAATGACAAGGGACAAAAATGATTCTAGATAGAGCCGGAGGTAGGGGAGAGCTGGAATTCTAAATGAGCTGAAATTGGGAGTAAAATTAGGGGTTTGAGTTAGGAAAATAAACTGGGAACTGGACGAGAATATACTTATTTTTCTGATTTCTGTAAGTGTTTCAGTACCCGAGAAGACAATGATGATCCGAGAAGATGGGTTTGGTTTTTATGGATTGTATCAATTTTCTTGGTTGTAACGAAGAGAAGAAGAAAGGAGGAAAAAATGTTTTTTCCGTTCTTGAGAATGAAAGAGAAAAAGACAGTGAAATATATGCATGATGTAAAACATCCTATGTGCCACTTGTCAACAATACTTTGAAAACTTTGAAAACAAATTCACTTTTATTTGATAAAATTTTTTCTTTTGTAATGTATACGTGCTTCTTCCACATGTCACTTCTCAATTAGATTAAGAAAATTTCAAAATAGATCCATGATTATGTGTAGAATGTTTTTTCCTAATAACGTTATTCTTACTTTTTCCTACATTTGATAAGCCACCTATAGACAAGATCGTGAAAACTTTTAAAACAACCTCACATTTATATGATGAACATTATTTTCTATAATGCTATACTTGCTTCTTACTAAATCTGACATGGCACTTGTTAACAAGGCTAAAAAAACTTTCAAATGAGACTCACATTTATATGTTGAAATATTTTTTTCTAATAACATTATACTTGCTTGTTCCTAGATCTTACATGCCATCTGTCATCATGATTGCAAAATATTTCAAAATTGACTCACTTTTATATGCTGAAACCTTTTTTCTATCATTGTTATACTTGCTTCTTTCTACATATTATATGGCACCAGTCAACAAGACTAAGAATACTTTCAAAATAGACTCACATTTATATTCAAAAGTTTCTTCTTCTAACAATGTTATATTTCTTCCAATATCTTACACGACACTTGTCAACAAGATTGAGAATACCTCCAAGCTAGACTCACAATTATATGCTGAATTTTTTTCTAACAATGTTATACTTCTTCCTGCATCTTACATGGCACCGTAAACTATTTTTTTCCTAACGGTTTCATACTTGCTTCTTCCTACATCTTTCAAGCCACTTGTCAAAAAGACTAAGAAAACTTTCAACATAGACTCACATTTATATACTAAAAAAATTTTCTAATGACGCTATACTTGCTTCTTCCTAAATCTGACAAGCCACTTGTCGACAAGACTGAGAAAACTTTCAAAATAGGTTCACATTTATATGACGAAATTTTTTCTAACAATATTATTCTTGCTTCTTCCTACATCATACATGGCACCAGTCAACAAGATTAGGAATACCTTAAAAATATACTCACATTCATATGTTGAATTTTTTTTCTAAAAATGTTATACTTGCTTCTTCGCACCAGTCAACAAGACTAAGAATACTTTCAAAGTAGACTCACATTTATATTGTAAAGTTTTTTCTTCTAACAATGTTATGCTTCTTGCTACATCTTACACGATACCTGTCAACAAGATTGAGAATACTTCTAAACTAGACTCACAATTATATACTGAATGTTTTTTCTAACAGTGTTATACTTCTTCCTATATCTTATATGGTACCAGCAAACTTTTTCTTTTTTAACAGTTTCATACTTGCTTCTTCCTACATCATTCATGCCACTTATCAACAAGAGTAAGAAAACTTTCAAAGTAGCCTCACTTTTAAATATTAAAAAAAAATTCTAATAACATTATACTTGTTTGTTCCTAAATCTGACAAGCCACTTGTTGACAAGACTGAGAAAACTTTCAAAATAGGTTTACATTTCTTTGATGAGAATTTCTTCTAACAATGTTATGCTTGCTTCTTCCTACATCTTACATGGCACCAGTCAACAAGATTAAGAATAATTTTAAAATAGACACACATTTATATGTTGAATTTTTTTTTCTAAAGATGTTATACTTGCATCTTCCTACATCTTATGTGGCATCTGCCAATAAGACTAAGAAAACTTTTAAGATAAACTCATATTTATTTGCTGAATTTTTTCTCCCAGCAATGTTATACTTGTTTCTTACTACATTTTACACGGCACTTGTCAATAAGACCAAGAAAACTTCGAAATTATACTCACATTTATATGCTGAATTTTTTCTTAACAATGTTATACTTGCTTCTTCCTATATTTACATGGCACATGTCAACAAGTCTAAGAAAACTCTCAAAATAGACTCACATTTATATGCTAAAAATCTTTTTCTAACAATGTTATACTTGATTCTTCCTGTCACGACCCAATCCGGGGGCCGTGACTAGTGCCGATTAGGCACCCCGACAAATGGTAACACAACAGTCTAACTATTACAGCCAAGGAATCTACCAAAATTTCGGCAAAGTTTCCTCTGTTTTATGGATTAACCGCACTTGCAGACAAAAGCCCAGTACATAGCAAACATATACACATATATAAATGCGGGCCGACAAGGTCACCCCTGCAGTAGAACCGCCCAACGGAAGTATCATACATATATTGTCACATCACGGACCATACTCTATACCCACATGTATCCACAGACCTCTTATCAAACAGACTGAATCATAAGACGGGACAGAGCCCCGTCGTACCCTCGAATATACATAAGTACAAAATGCAGATAATAAAAATCCATGAGTATATACCCAAAAGACTTGCTCCT
>JAOTQR010078995.1:0-10867 GCA_025774065.1 Solanum ossicruentum
AAACCATATTTTAAGCATTGTTAAGGCCTTCTAAAGCTTGGGTTCTTACATCATCTCCCCTTTGGAACATTCATCCTGGAATTAGCTAGAACATGACTTAAAGAGCTTGGCTTGAACATAAAACCTAGCATGAAAGTACAATACATAATACAACATTTAAAACGAGGAAATCCTAAAACCTATGCTAAAATATCTAGTAAATCATTTTTGTGCACATTTATGCATGTCATGACATAAAAACATAGAAATGAAGGATTTAGGACCATTTGAACAAGAAGAACCTAGTCCCTTAGGCTTGAGTAGAATGGAGTAGATACAGATATCACTTCATCATATCTGTTTCTGCCTCCCGTGCAGTACTCTCCCATATTTTGGTTTCTCCAAAGAACTTTCACTGAAGCAAATCCTTGTTATGAAGTCTCTTCATTTGCCTATCTAGGATGTCAATTGAAATTTCTTCACAAGTCAAGTTATCCTCAACATCCACACCTTCTAATGGCAGAATCAAACTATAACAACCAACCAACTTCCGTAACATAGACATATGAAAAATTGGGTGAATAAAACTCATTCCAAAGGCAAATCCAATCTATATGCCACGTTACCAATTTGCTCAACAATCTCACAAGGATCTATATACCGGGGACTCAACTTGCCGTTCTTCCAGAAATACATCACGCCTTTCATAGGTGAAACCTTCACATATACCCAATTGATGACATAAAACATAAGATCCCTCTTTATCATATTCAAATAAGACTTTTGATGACTTTGAGATGTTTTTAACATTTCTAATCAACTTTACCTTCTCCATAGTCTCCAACATCATTTCTAGGCCAATCCTATCTCAAACCATCCCAACGGGGATCTACACCTTCTCCCATATAAAGCTTCAAATGGTGTCATTCCAATGCTAGCATGATCACTAAACGATAGATGATCATCCCAATTTCCTATGAACTCCAACATGCAAGCATTCAATATGTTTTCCAAGGTATGAATTGTCTTCTCGGCTTGTCCACCATGTAATCTAACCAACTCCTAAATATATAACTTAGGATAATCCTCGGCATTAAAAGTAGTATTCACCGATAAGAAATAAGCGGATTTGGTTATTCTATCAACAATTACCCAAATAGAGTCAAATTGCTTCCGAGTACGCGTAAACCAATTGCAAAATACATATTCACATCCTCCTATTTCCAAGTAGGAATCTTAATATCATGGGCTAAACACCAGGGCATTGGTATTCTACATTCACTAGCTCATAATTAGGAAACTCAAATACAAACTTAGCTATGTCCTTCTACATACCATGCCACTCATGCACTTCACTAAAATCTCGATACATCTTGGTTAACCCCTGATGTATAGAATAAGGAGAGCTAAGGGCTTCTTGCAATATCATCTTTGTAACACCACCAACATACAAGACTCATAACCAATCTCGGTACCAAAGCACTCCATCTCCCTCTTGGGAGAAAACCTCCATCTTCCTTTCAATAACCATCTTCTTCAACTTAACCAATGATAGATCTAAGTCTTTTTTTCCCTAGATATCAACAACCATAGAAGACTTAGGCCCATTTTGAACATGAATGCCACTATCATTCAACCTAACACCCAGTCCAACCAAATGGTGCACATCCTCCACCAACTCTTTCTTGGTCTTATCAATATGAACTACACTACCCATAGATAGCTATCGACTACAATATTTTCCTTGCTATGATGATATTGAACACCTATATCATAATCTTTAAGAAGCTCTAACCATTTCTTTTACCTTAAGTTCAGATCTCTTTAAGTGAGTACATATTGCAAACTCTTGTGATCAGTAAATATATCAACATGAACCCTATATAAGTAATGTCATCAAATTTTCAAAGAAAACATCACAACCGCTAACTCATGATCAGGAGTTGGATAATTTTGTTCATGCACCTTCAACTATCTAGATGCATAAGTTATCACCGTACAATATTGTATCAATACATAACCTAAACTAATCCAAAAAGCATAACAATGTACCGCAAAGCTATCCAATCCTTAAAGTAGTTTCAAAATAAGAATCCATGTGAGTCGATCCAACAAAGTCTGAAACTTTTTTTTGACACTTATCTGTCTATATGAACTTGGCCTTCTTTTGCATCAACTTAGTTAATGGTAAAGCAATGGATAAAAATCCCTCAATAAATCTCCAATAGTAACCATCTAACCCGAGAAAACTCTAAATATCTGAAGGAGTTAATGGTTTAGGCCAATTTTTCATAGCCTCAGTCTTCTTTGAATCAACTTTGATACCATCACCAAATACCACATGGCCAAGAAAGGCTACTTCACCCAACCAGAAGTCCCATTTACTGAACTTGGCAAATGATTGTTTCTCCCTTAAAGTCTGGAGAACTAAGATCGAATGATTTATATGCTCTTATTCACTCCGAGAATAAATTAGAATATCATCAATGAAAACAACCATAAAAGTATCAAGGAATAGCTTGAACACATGATTCACAAGATCTATAAACACTATCGGAGCATTAGTCAATGCAAAACACATCATCACAAACTCAAAGTCTCCATATCTAGTCTAGGAAACTGTCTTGGGAATATCACTCCCTTACCCTCAAATGCTGATAACTGAAATGGAGGTCAATCTTTGAGAAATAAGTAGGTCCCTGAAGTTGGCCAAACAAGTCGTCAATCCTTGGAAACAGATATTTATTCTTGATAGTTACCTTATTTAACTTCTGATAGTCAATGCACATCTGAAGTGACCCATCCTTCTTTCTCACAAATAACACAGGAGCACCCTATGGTGATATACTTGGCCTAATAAAGCCCTTTTCCAACAAATCTCTTAACTGATCCTTCAACTCCTTTAATTTCATTGGGAATGTACGATAAGGAGGAATGTAAATAGGTTATGTCTCAAGAAGAAGATCTATGCGAAAGTCTATATCCCTTTCAAGAGGAATACTAGGCAAATATTTGGGAAAGACATCCAGAAACTCATTAACTACTGGAACAAACTCAAGTGTAGGCAGCTCAAAGTCAATATCTCTAACCCTTACTATATGATAGATACACCTCTTAGAAATTTTTTTTTTGGGATTTGAGATAAGAGATAAATCGGTCGTTAAAAGCGGAATCACTATCCTACCGCTCAAGAATAGGCTCATTTGGAAACTGAAACTTGACTTTTGAGTTTTACAACTATAAAGGCATAAGAAGCATGCAAACAATCTATCCCGAGAATAATATCAGAATCAAACATATCATGTCCTACAAGATCACACGAAAGCACTTTATACAGGACTAAAATAGAACAACCATTATATACTTTTTGAGCAATAACAGACTCACCCACGAGAGTGTAGACTAAATATGGCTAGCAAGAGCAAGTCAGAGTCAAGTTCAAGCATTTCTCCCTAGCTGAAACGCCTACTGAGTGTGTGCGGGTTGTTTATTTCAAGAATAGGCTGGACCAACCAATTTCACCCTTTTAATATTAGCATGTTAGGAACAATGAAAGAAATAACTGATTAGTCTTTCTACTACCCCCCCCCCCTCTTAGAGTTAGAACCTATTGAGGGGGGCCTCGGCCTAGGAAGGGGAGAGTGGCTGAGTGGTAAACTTAACAGCCAAGAGAGGTGTCACAAAAGATAAATTGGCACCTGCATCAAGCAAAACATATGCATCAAAATCAAAACTTTTAACATAGCAGTCACCACATCAGGAGTCTCCCCGCCTCTTGCCTAGCATGCAAGGCATAGAAATCTGTTATTCCAAGGAAAATCGCCTTGTTGAGCCTTTAGTTGACCTTGACCACCTAAAACCACTTGGACCTTCGTTGGATCACTAGGACAATCAACAAGCTTATGGACGATCTTACCACACCCATAGCAAGCACCCGTATCCCTCAAGCATCTATTCGGGTGATTCTTTCCACAACTGTCATACCTAGGATGCATTGGCAAACCTTCAATGTGTGCCATGGGAGGAGGTATTCTATGATTGTCAACCCTTGGATTTGAGCCTTGGACTTTTTGGAAGCGAACATTACCATACCACTTATAGATTTTGTAAACCCACCATCATATCGGGCTCTCTTTGAATCCTTCGTCCTTCACTCTTTCAGCTTCTCCCCTTCAATCTTTTCAGCAGATGTCATAAGTTTGTAAATGTCCATCTCCCAAATAAGCATAGCCATACAATATTCCTTCATAACTAAGTCAAAAATCCCCAAGATAAATTCATGCATTCTCGCACGGGGATCAACTACTATTATAGGAGCATACTTTGAGAGCTTGGTAAACTTGAGGGTATATTCCCTCTCTTATTCTACCTTGTTTGAGGTTTATAGGTTCAGTCAATTTGGCCTCCCTGAGTTTAAGAGGAAAGAAACAATCTGGGACGCAAACTTGAACTCTTTCCAACCAACTCTGTTATCCCCTACTCTTTTAGTCAACTGTTGAATGTACCACACTTGGGCCACTCCCTTCAACAGGTAAGCAGGTAACTTAAATTTCTCTTTTGAAGACAGTAGTATAATATCCAACACCTTAGAGATCTCATCAACGAACTCTTGGGAATCCTCATTAACTTTTGAATCATAGAATTCCATAGGGTTCATTTAAGTAAAGTCTCTCACCCTAGTAGCTGTGATGGGGACATAGGGAAGAGGAATGGACTGTCAAGCTTGGTTACTCACAACTTGAGCTAGAATGGTAAAAGTAGTCCAGAACTCATCTTGAGTAACTAGCTCCCCCATGGGCTCTTGAGGAACTTGGTCCTTATCAACTAAGGCCTATCTAAGTTGAGGGGCTCTTCTGGGAGGCATCTTCTATAAGGGAATCAAAGACATTTGTTAGAGTTATGAAACCTCAATACACATTCTATGGCATGACATAAACAATAAGAAGTAAGAAATTTCTTAAAACGCTTTATAGCCTCCATCCCATAGATGTGGTGCACTTCACACTCATGAATAAGACTCTACTTGATGCGGCATATTAGACTTCAAGTATCTTTTCAAAATTTTAGTGCTCTGATACCAAGCTTTTCATGATCCAAGCTTAAGGCCTAGGTGTAACATGGCGAATTGAAACCCGAAAGTCCTCAAACAAGCCTCATAGCATACCTAAGTACATCATGGGTTAGGAAGCGTGGAATAAACATTAACAATTAATAATAAGGGGTAGGGAAAATAGGATGCAATCTAGGAGAGCAAGGGCATAGAATTACCATCACATAACTTCAACAAGTCTAAAGGGGAAGGATCTTCGGACACACTCTACGGGGAAGTAGGGACTTAGGACTTTCATCGAGAATGTAGATATTGTCCTTGGAACAAAGGACTCCCCACAAGCAAACTTTCACAAATTGAATCTAGTCATAAAGAGGTGGATGAGGAAAGTCTCTGATCCCTACATGGTTAGATCATATAGGCAAAAATTTGTGCTAGTTCGTTGAATGTACTAAGTATGCGGGCATGCAATGTATAAGAATATGACAGCCTGCATATATATAATAGGAAAGAATTCCATATCAATATGCCTTAAAAACCATGATGCATGAATTTTAATATACATAAACACAGTGAGGATGGGACATTAACCGATATATAAGACTATGTAAGCTTTTACATGGAATCCCGAAGTTACCTCTACACCGAAGAAAGAGTGATCTACTTGTCAAAGGTAGATCATATCTCACCTTATGGGCTTTGCCCACTGCAGAGAGTGATGGAACATACATATATCATCACGATCATCCCTTAAAGGGGAATAAATATGAACCTACGATGGCACATTGTTATAAAGAGGTAGGCTTTATATAAGGACCCTTGGAGATAGTCCCCTATCTCTAATCTCATTTGGTGCTAAGTCATCATTTCACATGAATACATATACATATACATGCTTGAGAGAGGAGCATGAGTCTTTTTAAATTATAATCAGGCATACTTAGGTTTGAGAGCCAAAGCATACTTCATAATCATGCATACTTGGCTTAAAAGCCAAGTCAAATCATAATCATACATGCTTGGCTCAAAGGCAAAATCATACTTCATTTCATACTTTCATGCATAAGAATAACTCATTCATCCTTGTACATAGTGGTGTATACATACCCATGGGGCTTAAAGCCATATCATAAATATTATGTCATGACATTTTATGTCATAACCATACTTGCCTTGAAATCATCATAATAATCATAACTGGTAATAACCCATATCATAAATCTCATGGATAACCTTGTTCATGCATACTTATGTCATTAGGAATGAAGAAATAGCATGGTTACTAGAAACTCATACTCAAAACATGTTAAAAAGATGAAATCATACTTAATTCATAAAGAATCAACAATTGAAATATACTTGAAGTTACCCATGCATACATTCATCATAAAAGGGATATGCATATTTAATTCTCGTAAAATTCATGTAAATTGGCTTAATAAAACTTAAAATTATGCTAAAATTACCAATCAAAATCTACCCATAACATAGTTTTTCTAGTTTGAAGCTTAATCACAAAACCCACTTGCAACTCATACTTAGAAATCATGTAATTGAAGAAATAGATTTGCGGGTTTCATAATTGGAAGGAAATCATGAATGAAACCACACATACCTTGAAAATTTTTAAAGAGATTAGGATTAAATAGACTTGAGCTTGAAATCACCCTTGAATTCCTTAGCTTGAATCTTCAAAGCTTGGTTTGAATGGAATTTAGGAACTTGATTTCCATAGTTTTAAGTGTTGGAAATTAAAATGAGGCGTATGGAATGACTAAGGACTGATTTAGGGGTATTAAAATATGCATAAAAGCCTTAAAAGACCTTGGAAAGGAACAAAATTACTAAGCATCCATTAATGAAATGAGATAAAAAATTGAACTGAACACCTGCACGGTTGGCTTCACGGCTCATGAAGCCAGTCGCAAATTGGCCCCAAGATATGAGACAATGATTTCCCAAAGAAAAATGCTTAAGGACCCCCTCTATGGACCACATCACGGTTGTGGTGGCTTCCACGAGCCTTGGTGATGCCCGTGGTGGTCAACTTTGGAAAATCAGTGGAGCCCAAGGCCAAGGCCCCTTCCATGATCACTTTCACGGCCAGTGGAGAGGTCCATCAGCTGTGAATTGATCGATGGAGGGTCACTTAGCTTGGAAAGCTACTAAAACCTCGAGGCAACTAAGGCCACTGGCCAGACCATCTCCACGACCACCTTGATGATTCGTGAAGGCCTTCACGAGCCATGAAGGTGTCCTTGGGAGAGCACGTTGACCAAAATCATTGAAAACCATATTTTAAGCATCATTAAAGCCTTTAGAAGTTGGGTCCTTAAATAATACATGTACAAGATAAAGTACAATGTCAATGGTGAAGTGGATAGGTTCAAAGCTTGACTTATTGTCAATGGAAACAACTAGAATGAGGGCTTAGACTAACACGAAATTTTTTCACCCTATATTTAAAATGGTGATAGAATTATTACCACTTTAGCTACTGCATGAGGTTCGGGACTACATCAAATGATTTTCTGAATACGTTCTTAACATGATTTGAATAAAGAAGTGAATGTGGAGTAGCCACTAGGTTTCACTCATCAAAGTGGAAAGGGGAAGGTTAGCAAATTAACTAATCTCCCTATGATCTCAAGCAAGTCAGGATACAATAGATTGTAAAACTGACTACAACCTTGAATGCTTTTGGATTGTTTCATTATAGCTAGTTTGATTTTTCCTTATTTACTAAGGATCGACTATCCAATTTGCAGTAGTACTTAATTATATTATTGATGTTTTCATCACAAGAAATAATCATTACCTAATTTTGACACAAAGAAGATTCTCAAGGACACTTTCAAGATCAAGGATTTGGGTGACTCAATGTGCTTTTCGAGTATTAAATTTGCCAAGAATAAAATTTAAATGCTTATGCATCAAAGGAAGTATTGCCTTAAGTTAATCTCAGACATGGAGCAATCTGGAGTAGAGTACCTATTAAACTTAATCAAAAGTTCACTAGTACAAGATTTGACTTATATTTTCCACTACAATCTAAGATTGACAAGTTATTGAAGGATCCTACTGTATGTGTGTATGTATGTACGTGTGTGTGCGCGTATATATATATATCAGAAGCTAATGGGAAGACTTTTATATTTAACAATAACTAGGCCTAGCATAGCGTTTGCAGTATAAAACCTTAGCCGGTATATGCATAAATCGAAGGCATCCCATATGGGGGGCTACAATCAGGTGATTAATTATGTCAAGTAATCTCCAGACTTGGAAATTATAATGACTTCATCTAGCATCAATTAAATGACTGCATAATATGATCCTGATTGGGCTTCTTGTGCTAACATTAGAAAGTCTATCACTAGATGTCTAGTGACTTATGGAAACTCTTTGATTTTATGAAGGTCTAAAAATAGAACATTATCTCATGCAGTTCAGTAGAAGTTGAATATAGAAGTTTGACCTCCTATAGTGTCTAAAATTGTGTGTCTAGATGGTCTCTTCAAGGAATTGAGGATCTCTTTGCAACTATCTGTTTTTACATATTGTAACAGTAAATCAACCATTAAATTGTTGTTGATTTAGTCTTTCATGAACAAAACAAATACATTTGCATAGATTGTTACTTTATTGGAAGAAGATACAACTTGAAATGGTTTAGCTGCGTACTTGAGTACAACAGAACAACCTGCAAATCTATCTACCAAAGGACTTACTTGTATCAATCATTCTTATCGTGCTCCAAGCTAGGATTGAAGAATATCTTATATATTTCTAGTTTGAGAGAGGATGTTAAGCAATTAGTTAAATGCACTGATGTCCACTAATTGCTCAAATATGTATAATTGTCATGCAAGTTGTTAAAGTTAATTAAATTAACTCATATGATTAATTAGATACTTCAAGCAGCCGAAGTATCGATCTCAGTGATGCGACAGAAACCATAGCTATGAATATAGAAGAATAGTTTATAATAGCTCAATTTTGATGATTCAATTTCACTTCAAGAAGAATGTAAAAATATTTTCTCTGAGATTCTATTACTCAATTATTTTTCTCATTTTCTTTCATTAAATTTCATCGAAGTTAAAATTTTTCATTAAAAAAACATTGTTTAGTATCAATTAAAGAAAAAAAGTATAATTTTTAATGAGATTCACTTAAGTACCAAATGAGAATAAGACACACTTTGTAGCATGAAGATATTTTCTATTTAATACATATTTTTTCTAGATAATTCAAATGTACCATAGGTACTAACCTACTTAAGATGTTTAGGTGAATTCTGCAAATGATCTTAAAAAACTGTGAATAAGTTACATATATATAAAAAATAAAATTACCAGACTACACATCTTTTCTTACTTTATTTTCTATTATTCTCTATCATTTCAAAAAGGAATGATTTGCTGAAATGACAAATATTATACATGTTATTACGGGTTGTAATATTAGATAATGAATTGCAAGTTCTAGCAATTGCGGGTTTTAACAATTTAATTTACAAGTTATAATATGTATATACATTATATTCATTCCATATCAATTATATACTGAAATATGTTAGGATATATGTTTGAGTATATAATTGGTATGGATTGGGTATGACGTATATATTTGTTATAACTTGTAATTAAATTGTTAAAATTCATAATTAATATTATATAATGTTACGACCCGTAATAACATATCTAATATTTGTCATTTTAGCAAATATTATTTTCAAAATTACAAAAATCTCTCTTTTTTCCAATTTCTCTTACTCTTGTTTTTGGATATATCACTCTAAATAGTCACCACGCGATTTTTTTTCTTTGTACATGCCTGAAATCACTCCATGTATCACTAATAACATCCAACACTCTATTTTTAAATTTCAAATCTTTTCAATTTCCAATTCATTGGTTTCAAGTTATTGAAGAGGTAATTCTTCTTCATTGATTTTTTTTTTTAGTTCATTAACATATTAATAGATAACATAGTATCAGATACAGAAAGGACCTTGTCAGATGAATAGTTTTCAAGCATCAATAAATTCTCTAAGGCAACTTTGAATGTCTTGGATTTTTTCTTCTGTGTGATCTTTATCTTCCTTGTCCACAAGTTCTTTTTTCACTGCTTGGATATTTTTTTCACAATTGATTTATCAATTATCAATTTTTAATTTTTTTTTTTTTAGCTTTTTCATCTATAATTTTTGTATACATATAAATGATACTCTATCTTTTAGTATTGTGATTACCAAATTAGTCGAAGAAGGATGCACGTTTTATTTCAAAATAGATTATGAAAAAATTGAGGTCGAGTTGTTGGTGTCTCCGGTAAGGACTTTGGGTCGAAGTCTATGGGTGACACCAATGTTTAAATTGAAAAAAATAAGCTACGAAAATGTACAACAAAGAATAAAGTATAGAAGGATTTCTTCATTATTTTATTTCATTTTCAACATATTAGATTGTTGATTTTTATTTTGATTTTGTTGTTCCTCTTTTTGTGATGCATATAGGTTCAGATTTTTAATGTATTTAGGTGTTTTTATTTCTTAAATTAATATATGATGTGTTCGTTTTAATATTATGATACGATACATTTTAATTGTGCTTTCGAGATAGATAGATTGATCATGATACATTACTATTTATGTATCGTGTTTAAACTGATAAGTACTATATTTCTACTAAATACACTAAATAAGTAATTATTGACCATAATATGTTATATTTGTGATTGATACATTACTATGTGATTGTTAGACCCCGTAATTAACTTAATGAAGGTCAATTACTAATTTGGAATTATTGGGATTGAGGTATATTCTAAATT